>VWYK01043388.1:0-13343 GCA_013399775.1 Semnornis frantzii | reverse complement strand
AGTGACATAGTGAAGCATCTAAGACATTCACAGTACTTGTGGAACAAAAATTTGATTCACTTTTTTTATTTAGTATTTTTTATTTACTTCATGGACTGAGTTAACATCTGTTAGAGGCTGTCTAGCATGATTTTCGTTGTCCCCAAGTCAAAATAGGTGTCTGTGGAGCCAGTTTGTGAGAGATATCTTTTGACATATGTAGAAACAAAGCAACTTGATATTAATTCCTATTAAAAAAGTATAGGCAAGTGAAATACCAGCAAACTACAACAATCCCTAAGCTATCTATATCCAATACTTCTTTGCTGTTATGTTTGCAAATAATGAGGTAGCTCAGAAAATGCATGAGACCATTATAGAAAGTACTGCTATTATTGTAGCTCAATCTTCAGACTATTAATATCTTTCAGAACTTATGGGCCTCATTTCTTTTAGGAGGGCAGTATCAAACAGCAAGAAAATAAGATGAGACAAATCTTGCTTATGTTTCCTAACCATTTTTTCCTAAAAATAATAATGTGAATTTTAGTTATAGTCTCCTTTTACTGCTAATCAGTCATGCTCATAGATTAGTTCAGTGGTAAATAAGAAGAAAGCATGAAAGTATTTTACTTTAAAGCACATTTATGAACAGTCTTAGATAATCAGTGCATAAACAGCTGCTCTATTTATAAATTATGCTCCTTAATGAGAAATTCTTCCCTTCTATGAGAAACAGAAATGAATGTTTCTGATAAATATCCAATTTTATCAATAACAACAGCAGTGCAACTCATATCTTCAGTTCAGCTGTAACCATAGTAACTTCAAATAGAGATGAGCCTTGTGATTATCAATACAGCCAAAGGTAAGGGAGTTCTTATAGCTCAGAAATAGCTGTGCTTCAGAAAGTCTTATGAAGGTAAATCTTTATGCTTGAGATGTCAAAAGTTAGTTTTTTTAATAGTGCTAAAGACATGTGAAATGTCTTTGGATTGGAAGGTCATTGCACATGACATGTTAATAACAGCAGCTAAGGCAAACTGCCAAAGTTGCACTTTTCAGTTCTCTTTTTTTTAGTGGCTAAAGCAGAGGTCAGATCTTTTCACTCATGTGCCAGTTTTGTTCTGTCATTCACCTTATTGAATTACAACCACTGGTAGCCTGAAGCAGCCTTTCTCTGGGCCTTATTGTTGTGTCTGCCTTTCAACCACAGAGGGCTGCCGTCCTAATATTCTAAGCTGTCATCACATGTGAGTTTCATTTTGCAGGTCTGATGCTCACGGACTGGGAGGTGGGGGCTCCACTCCACACATCAGTACCTTTTCTATAGTCTCTTTGCTGCTCTTGATAAGCAATGTGTGAACATTCCTAGAACATAGAGAGGAACTGCTCCTCCCTCTTTGAAGGGATCACACCAAAATAAAACTTTCAGAGATGTTATGTTAGAAATCAAAACACAATAGTAACATAAGGGAAACTTAACTGCAAAGNCAATAGTAACATTAGGGAAACTTAACTGCAAAGCAGTGAGATCTGTGCTGGTTTACACAGATTAAAAAGTAAGAAGAGACGTGACAAATTATAGCTGTTAATAAGAATAAAGAAAAATAAAAGTACTGGTTTGATGTTTTAAATAAAAAAGTAACAGGGAGAATTTGGGAAATTTAAGATTCTGTTTCTAGAAATTAGATCTCTCTCCTCAGATCAATCTCAGTTTCGAAATGGGAAACCTTTTCTGAACCAAATGACAAATTATTGGAAGGTAATGTTCTCTGCAAAATGAATGGTTCACTTGAAAGTAACCTTGCTTTGCCCCTGAAGTTTCTACCTTTCCTTTTTGAAGACATGAGAGTTTTCTAAGGCATCCCTCGCAGGTGCTTAGGGATCAGAATCTATAATACAAAACATAGTCTCAAGTATATCCAGTCATACACTCATTTTTCAATCTTTACTGAATTTTATGCAAAAATCTCTGTTTAAAGGTCTTCAAATACCCTTCCACACTAAAAGCTACAGTGCTGTGACAATATTTCCTTCCTCTTCACAGTATTAGCAACTTCTTTCTGGCATACATCTGTTTACTGCTCTCTTAGTAAATTTCTTTGTTTAACACAGAAACATCTAGCAGTCATCTTCAATATTGCAAATAAGGAACTGAATCAAAACAACTTCTGTCAAGCCGATAAATAAGTTTTTAACATCTTTCAGCATTCAATTGCTTTCTACAGCCAAGGGAAATTAAACCTCTTTTTGAAATTAACTCATACTACTACATATTGAAGAATTAAATGAAAAATCAGGTAGTGTATCTGACAGGAATTTATTATTAATTTTAAGAGAATAATTTGTTGTTCATTCTTACTTTTATAAGACTAACAACATTTTACCAAAGATGATTTTTTAATTTTATTTTTTTTTAATTCTAGATATCACAAGTAACACCATTAGACTGATTATTTTATGCCCTAGTATCTCTCAGTTCTCCAAAGGAGGATTTTGGAATGCCAAAAATCTTTACAGAGCTTGAGATCATAATTCACTAGCAAATCCTGCAACACAATGAAATATTTTCAGCTATGTCTACAACTTAATTCATTGAACACTCTCTAAGTCTTTGAAGGGCTGAAATTTACAGATAAGATTAGTAAAGACGTGAAACAGCTTAGAATCTTGTGAATAGATAACAGAGAGAGCAAGAATGAATTTAACATTCAGCACAGACACTCTAGATAAGCAGAAGAGTAATTACAAACAATATTAGTCAATGATAGTTTGTCACGTTAAAGTAGTTTTCTCAACAGCAGTGTTAGATTTTTAAGCCTATTTAAGTATCTGGGAAAAGCAATCCTTGTCTACTTATTCCTTCCATTCCCAGAGGACCTACTCTTTTTTTTTTTTTCCCTTTCTCATGATTGTTCCAGATGAATCAGTGGTGATTTAATACTATTATGATCAAAATCAGTGCATTTGTCTTATCTATTTCTCCTCATAGTTCGGCATATTCATTTGTGAAACTAAGTAGTATTGAACTGGAAAAGGAACTAACCTAACTGCAAAAATCTATTCATAGCACAGTGAAGAAACATACTTGGAAGATGTAAGCAACTTTTTATTCCGTAAATAATTTATTTTCTTTCTACTTTCAGTTTCTGTGGTTTTCTCTTGCTGTAAGTACAGGCTTCAGTTCACGTGCTGAATTTTATTGAAGTAGTTGGGTGATTTTCAAAGTGGCAGAATATTGGATGCTCAGATTAATTTCAGAGTAAAAATTCGATGCAGCTTTTATGGCAATCTTGCAGCAAACAGTTTTGTGGAACTAATGTGGCTGACAACAGATTTTTAAGGCATAGGAATGATAAATCCCAAGTTCAAAGCCTTTCATTAAGTGTGGAGGGTTTGCTTAAAGAATGGAACAAATTTGTAGAACAATGTTGCTTTTTGTCAACTATTTTAATAGCCATGAATTTGAAAGAGTTACGAATAAGTTTCTCAAAGAAGGTTCAAGGGTAGTTAACACCAGTGAATAGGTAAGTGTCCTGAAGTTTGGAGAATATTTTCCTAATCTTCCCAACCACTTCATTTATAAAGTTTGCGGTCCAAACATAGGTAACCTTGTTACTAAAACAAACACAAACCATCTCTGGAGCCAGGTTGACTTATGACCATCAGAATATCCAATCTTTAACATCTATGGGAATAAAACACCAAGAACAGAAACTTTGACCGTTTCTGCAGCACACACAGTTGTTATGCTCTTATTTATTCTTCCGAGTTTTGAAAAAGTAATTTATTTTAAACGGTTACCTGGATCTCTGGCAGATATCAGTGATCCAAAAAATAAACAGTAAAGTGGAATTCCATTAATTTTATGTGTCCAAATATATGTGGCCCTGTATACCATGGACTTCAAGACCCCAGATATTAGTTAACTTGTCAGGAGAAAGATAAAGTATTCAGGCAGAGTATATAACCTTTGTGCTTAATTTACACAAGGAACTTGAACATCTTCCTTATGAGAAGAACCTGAGTGAGCTGGGGCATTTTAGCTTGGAGAGGAGGAGACTGAAGAGTGACCTCATTCATGTTTATGAATATGTAAGGTGTGAGTGCCAGGAGGATGGAGCCAGCCTGTTCTCAGCGATGCCCAGTGACAGGACAAAGGGCAATGGGTGGAAGTTGAGGCATAGGAGGTTCCATGTGAACCTCAGGAAGAATTTTTTCACTGTGTGGGTGACAGAGCACTGGAACAGGCTGCCCAAGGGGGTCGTGGAGTCTCCCTCTCTGGAGATATTCAAGAACCGTCTGGATGCGTTCCAGTGTGATCTGCTCTAGGTGATCCTGCTCTGGCAGGGAGGCTGGACCAGATGATCTTTCAAGGTTCCTTCCCTTCTCTGACATTCTATGATCCCATGATACAGTATTAAGCAGTTTTTTGTTCCCTTCATCTTATTTTAAATATATCACATGATTACTGGACACAAAATGCTATCATATTTTAAAAACTCTATTTAACTGTTCAAGTATTGTATTGAAATTCCAAAGCAAAGACATTTCTTAACAATAGTCAACTGCTGGCAGCAAAAGACAATGCTTTTAGGTATTTATTTTTTAAAGGGAAAGATAAAGCAAACTTAAGAAAACATTATTCAGACTAATTTATCTAATGTTGTAGAAGATTTAAACAAAGGCTGTTCTATCAGCTCTGTGGCTTACTCTAATATTTATAAATGCATTATTTTATTCTATCACCTTATAAATGTTCACTGTATTCAAAGTTCCAGATAAGGTTTCCAAACAAGACAGATATTTAACAACTCACAATGTCATTCAGAAAACAAAGACATACTTCAAAATCATAGAATAGAACCAAGGGTTGTATTGTCAAGGATCATCTAGCTCCAACTGCCCCTGCCATCGACAGGGACACCTCTTCCTAGATCACTGCTAGGAATTCGCTATATTGTATTTCTCTAGATATATCACAAGCTGAGTATGTAATTTGTTTAGTGTTTTTTAAATTAGAGAAATTAACCTTCTAAATCACAGGAGCTACTCTGCAATTTAAACTGGTAAAACTGAGGTCAGACTGTTTGTTCCAGCTTGTGATTCATTATTATTCAAAGGTATTTATCACTGTCCTTAGTGACAGAGATTACATATAGTAAAACTTAAACAATAAAGAAATTTATTTATGGGAAACTCTTCTCTTTTTAGAGTACTAGTCACTGTAGTGAGACTACCAACCACAACTCTGCTGCTACTAACCTTTTATTGTCATGCATTGAGGAAAGGAGTTTGGAAAGCACATGGGCTGCCTGGGTACTGGTGGAAGATTCCAGTTAATATATCTATAAAGCTACTCTCTAGGAAGGCTACTCTGGAATTGGAACAGTCTTGAACTAGCTGCTGTTTAAAAAGAGATGTTGAGAAAGAGATCCCTCTCCTAAGGACTTTAATTACTACACAAGAATCTAAATGCTCAGGAGTGGCTTTAGATGCAGCACAACAGACACATTATTTTCAAAATTTACCTTTAGCAATTGCTAGTTTTAAGAAGATGTCCAAAAAGAGATAGTGAAATTGCTTTGGGATTTTCTGGAAAGCTCTTGTCAGAAAGTTCTAAATAGTAAAACTTCTGTCCAGCCTAACGTTAGTTGAAGAGAGGTAATTTGTAGGTTTAAAGTAGAGGCAAGCAGGTATGTCTGTGACAAAATAGTGGGGAGGCTGGAGGAAGATGCAAGGATAAAAGCTGCTAGGGACTGGAAGAATGATTTCAACAGAAGCATTGTTAATAGCCACAAATAGTATCAGACCACATGTGCCAAAAAATGATACTAAAGTAGACAGGAAAGATAAAGGACTGGCAAAAGATTTAGACATATAGGTGGAAAATAGAGGCCATATATGAAACACATCTGTAAGCAACATACCTGACATCAAAAGGCCATACTAAACCTAAATGCAGCTGGTAAAAGGCCACCCCAGGTTACCAGTGTTTCTAGGAATGCAAGGCACATGGTGTCCAAAAGAACTGCTGAGAAGGGCTATTTAAGCATGAACAATGAGCAGAGGGCACAATATGACAATGGCAAACAGGCTACCTTTACATAAGGTAGCTTAGGTACATTTGAGTTGAGATAAATACAAGTTGAAATATATACTACAAATCTCTTTTGGCAAAAATATGCCTGAATAGTGCTGTCATATGAGAAAACTTGTACTCAGCTTTGCTTCCTGACAAATCCTGGCCAAAATTTCAGCTTGGAGAAACTGGCATCACAGCACTGATCCCTTTGCATCACAGTAAACTGAAAAAAAAATATAAATATATGTTGGCAGATTGGCTTATATGATGCTGCAACTTCACGTTAAAGTAATGGGAAACCTTATCAGTTCTAAAGGAATCTACTCTTAGTTTAAAGCTGTAAGACAGGTAATTAGAATGTGCCAGAAACTGCTCAGTGAAGAGGTACAACACACATGCCATACCCTCAATGTAGTCAGCCTCATTTGCCTGATGATTTTATCAGCAGCTCTTATTTTCTTTGGGTTTGTTATCCCTTGCATTGTTGCTGAATCTCACTGCTTTATTGTGCTAAAGGTTTAAAAAACATAAATTGAGATTTAAAGTGTGTAGTTATGCTGTGCAGCACAGTTCAGACTTGCAATTGAAATCTTTCTTGCCAAATACGTTTTTTCATGTGCCAAGACTCTTCATGTCATATTCTAAGTCCCCAAGGAATCTTACTCTATCTAGACATGATTATCTTCTAGCCTGAAGCCAGCTGAATACAGCTACAGATTGTAATCATGTAAGCAAAAGATCTGAACTGCATTTCTTTCTTTTCACAAGGAATAGTAACATTAATAAGCCAACAGGAAAAGTAGATAATTTTATTTTTGCTAGTGTAGAAGGAACATAGTGATCGAGCGGCTGCTATTACAACAGTAATAAAAAGTCACTAGTCAGACTTCAAAATTTATACTGAAAACCAGAAAGTGTAGAGATGAAAATCAGATGTTAATTTGTTTATTCTGATCTTTCTGTTTCTACCATACCAATATATTCCTGTAACTTTTTCTACACAATGAAATGCTTCACATGAAATGTTTTGGCTATAGTGATTCATTACTTCAAAGTGGTTTAGGTACTTTCGTACTTAGGTACTTTTCTACTGATCATTTAGATCAGTCTTCTCACTAGAAAGAATATTGTGAGGTTTTCTTCATTTGCTAACCTATCAAAGCAAGAGAAAACTTCAGTGAAGCGACCCAAGTAACAATAAAGTGATTATGAACTTACCTTAAGCTATTGTCACACAAGAAAAACCCTTTGGCTATAGAACTATGTGGAAGAACAGACAATAAACAGGCTTTAGAAATCCACTGCAGACCTGGTTACCTGTGGCCCAATGACAGCTGAGTATTAGGAATATATATGTAAAACTTAAGCATCTATAACACGCTCCTGGCAGGACATTAGGTGATGTAGGGAATATTTCTGCTTAGCATTTGCCAGGGAGCAATGAAAATGATCTTCCACCGTGTTTTTTGTTTTGTTTTTGGTTTTTTTTTTTTGTTGTTGTTGTTGTTTTTTTTCCAGTAGTCAAAGATTATCTTCTGTTTGCTTCTTAAATCAGAAATTTTAATGGAAAGCCTAATGGAGAGAAATACACTTTACACCTCAGAAATATGGTGTGTGTGGGCATGAACGAGAAAGGCTGCATTTCAGTAAGCATGCTACAATAGGTAGCTTAGCTCGTTAGATATTCTTGTGGTATTGGGGTTTGGGGAAAAGGTTGGTTGTTCAGAATTATTAAAACCATCCAGCCCCAATTTCTATATCAGTCAACTTAAGAGGCCACTGATAGTAGAAAAAGTGAAGAGATCTGAAAGAGTTCTGGGCTGAAGTGACCATGAAATAATGAAGTTTTCAATATGCAGTGAAGCTTAGGAGGGGAAACAACAAAACATCCACGCTGGACTTCTGGAGGGCAGACTTCACTTTATTCAAGAACTAACTCGAAGAGTACCTTGGGAAAAAGCCCTTAAAAATAAAAGGGTCCAGGAAGGTTGGACCTACTTCAAGAAAGAAATCTTGAAGGCACAGGAACAGGCTGTGCCGATGTGCCAGAAGCAGAGCTGCTGGGGAAGACTACTAGCCTGGATGGGTGAGGCACTCGTGAGGGAATTACAGGAAAAAGTGAGCATATCATCTTTGGAAAGAGGGGTGTTAACTCAGGAAAAAATTAAGGATGTTGCTAGGTCGTGTAGGAAGAAAATTACAGTGGCAAAAGCCCAGTTAGAACTTAGACTGGCTACTGCTGTGAATGATAACAAGAAGTGTTTCTATAAATATATTAATGACAAAAAGAGGGGCAAGGATAACCTCCACTCTGACTTGGACAAGGAGGGGAATGTAGTGACGAGAGATGAGGAAAAGGCAGGGCAGAGGTGCTTAACACCTTCTTTGCCTCAATTTTCAGTAGCAAGGCAGGTTGTCCTAAGGACAGCTGCCTCCTGAGCTGGTAGGTGGCGTCAGGAAGCAGAGCAGCCTCCCTATAATCCAAGAGGAAGTATTTAGGGACCTGTTGAGCCTCTTGGATCCCCACAAGTCTGTGGGACCAGGTGAGATCCATCCTAAGGTTCTGAGAGAGCTGGCAGATGAGCTGGCCAAGCTGCTCTCCATCATTTATGAACAGTCCTTGCTCACTGGAGAGGTCCCTGAAGACTGGATGCTGCCAATGTGGTGCCTATTCACAAGAAGGGTTGAAAGGAGGAGCCAGGAAATTACAGACCTGTCAGCCTGACCTCAATGCCAGGCAAGATAATAGAGCATATCATCCTGAGTGCAATCACAGAGCATGTACAGCATGGCCAGGGGATCAGACCCAGCCAGCGCAGATTTAGGAGGGGCAGGTCCTGCTTGACCAACCTGATCTCTCTTTATGACCAGTCACCTGGTGGATGTGGGGAAGGCTGTGGATGCAGTCTACCTGGACTTCTGCAAGGCTTTGGCACTGTCTGCCATAGCAAACTTCTGGCCAAGCTGGCAACCCTTGGTGCTGAGTTAAGAACCGGATGGCTGACCAGCCCCAGAGTGGTGGTGAATGGTGCCACACCCAGTTGGCAGCTTTCATTAGTGGTGTGCCCCAGGGATCAGTGCTGGACTCAGTCCTGTTTAGTATCTCTATTGATGATCTGGATGAGGGGATTGAGTTCAGCATCAGTAAGTGTGCAGATGACACTAAGTTAGGAGCAGGTGTGTATCTGTTGGAGGGCAGGAGGACTCTACAGAGGGACCTGGACGAGTTGGATGTTCAGCCTGAAGAAGAGGAGGCTCAGGGGAGACCTCATTGCTCTCTACAACTCTGAAAGGAGATTGTAGCCAGGTGAGGGTTTGTCTCTTCTCCCAGGCGCCCTATGACAGAACAAGAGGACACAATCTCAAAGTGCACCAGGGCAGGTTTAGGCTGGACATTAGGAAGAAACTCCTCATGGAAAGAGTGATTGGCATTGGAATGGGCTGCCTGGGGAGGTGGTAGAATCATTGTCCCAGGAGGTGTTTAAAAGGAGACTGGATGAGGCATTTAATGCCATAGTTTAGTTAACTAGAAAGGTTAGGTGATACATTGGACTCAATGATCCTAGAGGTCTTTTCCAGCTTTGTTGATTCTGTGAAACATGCTTCAAAATATTTATCTAAGGTTCTACGACTCACCTTTATTGATACAGGACCAGAGCGAGGGGCTGTCCTTATCATGAAATAGGAAGAGATTAGTTGAAAGATATGCTAACATATCCGCTCATGAGCTTTAGCAAGGTGCATCTATGCAAGATGGTAGCAGTGGGCTATGTTACTCCCTCATCCCTGTATCACTGAAAGCAAGCTCAGAGGGTGCTGAGTGTGTGTTATGTTGGTGTCTCTTGCTGTATCTCTACCAATTGCAAGGCTGTCATGCCCAAGTGAACCAAGTCCTTTGACTTTAGTAAAGGCCAACAGCATTTGTTAAGCTTTAGGATTGGTGTGAATGAGACTACGTAGAATGCCTGAGTGGTCAGAAAGCCTGAGTACCTGAACATTTGCTTACTTAAAAGCAACTTCCTGTGGAGTGGTGCTCAAGGAAGTAAATAATTGCTACATGTCTTATTTTGGTTAGTCTTCTGCAGTGCATTGGACCATGGAAAGTATCTGCTGAGATATAGAGATGTCTTCCTTTAAAACGGAGAAAGGCATTTTGTCCAGGTTCACAATGTCAAGATTTTCCTAAGTAATGCTAACAATGTAGCAAAAGCAAATGAGAACTGGAAAAAGGGGAAGGGAGTGGAAGAAGTTGGTTGAGGTCACAAAACATAGCTGAAAATTGTCAATAAATGCTATTTCCTTTTTTCTTTTTTTTTTCCTTTTCTTTTTCAGACTGAGTTTCAAATAGCCTTATTGTACCATAGCTTTACAGTATTTTGCATCAAAGACATGCAAACCACAACCACACAATATTATTTAATGCACTTTTAATATTCCTTTAATGAGTATAACACAGCTTTAGGGTCTGATTTAGGAGCTCCATTTAAGTCCTTTCTGGGAAAAGTTGCCCTTGATCTTCGAGTGACAACTAAAATCTCACAATTACTTGGGCAAAAGACCTATGAAAGACTGTCAGGTGCACTATGTCCAAATCATACTGCCACTGAATATTTTATTGCACTACAGAGGTTTGAACATTACAGCAAGTTTTTACTTAGGATTACTAATTGAGAAAATATCCAGTAGATATTGAATAAGTGACAATCTTTCATGTGTATTTTGAGACGGTGATATCCATGACAGTAAAAATAAAAAAAAAAATCAGATGCAACTATAGTATTTTCCCAGATAAAATAATGGTAGATTATTTTAGAAATGCTTAAATCACTGTTGTAGAAAACTAGCAAAATTCTACGAAACACAACAGTGACATTACGTGACTTCCATGTGAAAAGGATTGAAGATATCTAGCTTACAGAGGGAAAATAAGATAGTGATGGCATTACCTACAGGAATTAAAAGTGTTGTAATTAAATGTCAATAATTCTGAGTTCTCAGATCACATAACTGTTGTCAGGTACGGAACTAAAACAATAATCATTCTGGGCATAAGGTAAATCAGTTCACCAGTTAAAGAGCTAACTCTCATTGACTTAGCAATTAATTCAGTTCACCAATCGTTTCTTTCACTGGTTTTCATTATTCTAGCAATCATAAAAAGCAAGGTTCTTTCTTTACCTACAGGATATCAGTATCCTGAAGAATTTATCCTGGTCAGAGAATTTTTTTAGTTCAAGAAAATCTGTTCCAATCTGTTGCCTTCTTGAAGAGTTTTCTCAGCTGAGTGGGTGCTTTGTATTCTCAAATGTCAAGACCCCTAATCCCACCTCATTACCAAGATAAATGTCTGACTTTAATAAAGATGCTGCTGAATCAATGGTTTTTATAGTATCTGATAGCATTATCGCAGATGAGCTATTAGCCAAGAGCAAAAGTTTTCTGTTATTTGTTTTCATCACC
Source organism: Semnornis frantzii (assembly GCA_013399775.1). Taxonomy (NCBI): domain Eukaryota; kingdom Metazoa; phylum Chordata; class Aves; order Piciformes; family Ramphastidae; genus Semnornis; species Semnornis frantzii. The sequence continues at coordinate 1,816 of VWYK01043388.1, read as the reverse complement.
TTTTGAAGCTTCAACTGTGCTAGCCTTAAATATCATTATCATTTCATTATTATACTGACAGAGGGGTATACGAGAGCAATTTTGTCTTGTCTTTTCAATCTCTAGAACATTTCCTGTATCAAAAAAACTTACATGAGTTTTATTCAGAACACCTGTAAACAACAAAATTCTTTCAGAAATGGCTTTCAGGACAGTTGAGAATGTTAGTATAAAAGACTTGCCTGGGTAAAGTCTTCACACCTCACAGATCTGAATCCTTAAAAGATAAAGAGAGGTCTTATTCAGCAGAAAGTCAGAAGGAAAGTATTTTGATTTGTGAGCTACTCATGTTTTGGACTCTCTCTAACTATACAAACACTGTCAGATAGTGACCTGCTATCAATTTCTGTGGAACAGAGACTCTTCTGGTTATTATTCACACTGAAATAATTAATGAATAATTCAGCTGTTCTCTGAATTTCAAAAGGAATCTCTCCCCCAAATACTCTGAAACAACAATATTTTTGGCCCAGATTTTAAAATGCCATGTGAATGTTGAATTTATGTAAATTTCTTGTTTAATATTTTCTATCAAAATACATGAAACTTATGATCTTATCTGGAAGGATCTGTTGCAGTTGATTTTCACTGGAGCACTCGATGTTACCTTTACATGAGCCTGTGTTTCCATTAACAGCTAATTATGTTCAGTTTGTGATTTCAGAATAATGTAAATTGGATTAGAGGGGAACTTGATGTAAAGTAGGGCATGAAATGAACTACAGAGAAGCATGTTGGGAGCCATTTTTATTGGATTGGCTCAGTCAAATAGTGATACAAGTGCTCAAGAACAAAGAAGAGAGAATGGACAATTTATAGTGTAAAATGTATTGTTTCATGCAACAGTCGAGTACTTTTTGGCCATCCAAGGACCTTGCTAAGGCTTGAGAGTTTTCAAGTATCTACTTGGGTTTGGTTCAATCTCCAAAAGAAATACAGGATGCAAGAATATCAACTCTGTGTTTCACATTTCTAAGTTAGGGTGTGGTTACCTCCTGGGGTATGATTCAGTCTTGTGACAGATTTTCTTCCTTAATAATTGAAATCTCAAAATTAGACCTCTGAAAGTCTGAGAAAAGTGTGTACACAGGAAAAGAAAGCCATCCAAACTTCAACAAACGTATTAAGCTTGGTTTTATTTTGCTATAGTAAACAAGGATGTAAGACAGTGACAGATTTCTTGTGCCCAGCCTAGCTCCTGTTTCTAAGTGTGTAGGAGTATGAATACACAATGATGTTTATTGGTCGAGTGAAAACAGTGATTTTTTTTTAAATTTTTTTTTTTCCCCATATGAAAAAAATAATAGAGTGGCAAACATACAGATAGGTCTAATGTGACATGTAACTACTTGTTGTGGAGGCAGGGAATTAATTTAGCTGAGTCAGGAATTGTAAAAATAGAATTATTTTATTTTCCTGAAATCCCTGCCCCCAAATGATATACAAAACTAGTTTAGATTTATTTACAGGTTCTAATTTGATTAGGAATTCTTCCACAGGATGTTATGAACAAATTTAGAGACTTAAGAAGTCAGGAAATGGAAAAGGCTAAGCTACAAACACAGCTTTACCTCACTATCAATCAGTCTGAGCAGAGAACCTAAGGGACCAGCAGGCTTTACTCACGAAGGTGAGATAGGTATTTGGTGATGATCCCTTGCTGGATTTCTGTGATGCTCAGCTGCCTTCTGGTGCTGCAAGCAATATCCAATAGTCTGGATCCATGTGGCCGAAATCCAAGGTGTGTGTAAAAACCACCAAAGTCAGAAATGTCTTG
>VWYK01043384.1:5306-21587 GCA_013399775.1 Semnornis frantzii | reverse complement strand
GTGTGAGGTGTCCCTGCTTATGGGCAGGAGATTAGAACTGGATGATCCTTGAGGTCCCTTCCAACCTTACCATTCTATGATTCTATGATTCTATAAGTTCTTTACCAGGTAGCATTATTTAAGCTGGGCTCATGCCTGCAATCTGTCCAGACCCAATGAAGCCCTGCTGATGGAGCCAACAAAAAAAGGTCCCTCAGCTTGCCATCTGCTCCAACCACTACCTCACACCTCATTCCCCAAGTACAGCGAGGAGCCACAACAGGCTGCAGAGGACCAGATTGCTGAGCTGTCACAGCTGAACATGCTGTGGCTGTCAATGTGTCACCCTGGGCTCTGCAGACCAGACCTGGCACATGGCTGCTGGACACGGAGCTGCCCCGATGCTGCTCTGTGGCTCCACTGTACCCATGCAGCAAGGTAAAGCGCTAGAGGTGAATAAAAATGTTCCCTGCTCTATTAGGTATTTGCATGCATTTTTATTACATAAAACATGCTGTTAAATGATCCATGAAAGCTTCTGGCACTCACACTCCCTTTGGTTAGGAGCCCAGCTGCTCCTAGAAGAGCTTTTGGCCTAGGAGCTCTTTTCAAGCTACAATAACAAAAATTAGGCCTGAAATCTTGAGTAGATTCTTGAGCAGACTCTTAGCAATAGAAGACAAGTTCGGAGCAGCTGAAAGCTGCCAAATTGTGGCAGCTTGAAAAAGAAAATTGGTCCATTGAAGGAAGGGAGCAATTTGAAGTTCTTACAAAGCACTTGCGCACGGTGATGATGGATAAGAGATTCTCCACTCATTTCTCTCAGCACTTCTTGGCTGTTTCTTCCACTTTCAGGTAGTGTCAATTTATCCTTCCATTTTTACCCACACAGTTAACTAGCAGCCTTCTGCTTGAGTTCTGCTGGTGGTAGAGATGAGCTACCAGCTGTGCAGCCCTGCAAGCCACTGTGTACATGACCTTCAAACTTCCAGGGCAGCCACAGAATGCCTTTCAGTAGTGTTTCCTACCTCCCTGAGAGAGCATCTCTCAATTTTCACCATCAGATAGGTATCAACTGAGAGCCCCCAAAGCGTTGTGTGAACATTACCCAGTTAATACCAACAAAAATCCCTCCTCTCCCAGCCCATGCCCTCTTATTGTCTAAGTAACAGCTCCTCCGTTTCACTGAAGCCAGCCTAGGGAGTTCTTTTTTGCTTGCTCCTCTGCAGGAATATTAAACCAGAATGAGAATGAAGAGAGCTGTTAATTTTATGTCATAGCGAGGAAGCTGAAGGTCTTCAGATCACACTTTCTCCTCAGGCTTTTAATTGCAAAATTATACTCCAAGATTTGACACAGGTTTCTCACCTCCTTATTTCCTAGCAAGTAAAACCAGTCAAAAACCTACATTTCCCCCTCCCTAATCTGCAGAGCCTGCACAACATGAGGTGAAATACTCCCAAATAGGTGAAACTCTGCTAATTGCTACCATATTCTGACAGTCCTTGTGACTCTACAGAGAGCTGTGGCAAACCAACCCAAATTCTAGATCAGAATGTGCCAATCTTGTCAGCATTAGCACCAATTCCCTTTGTGGTTTATGCCCCCCTCAAAATGTGTTTTACCAGGTTCTTCCAGCCTCTGCCCAAAGCATTGCTCAGGCTCTCCGTGAGTGTTCATCACACCAGATCCAGCAAGAAGCTCTTCTCACTTCTCACCTTTTGTTTCAACATGAGATGCAAGAGCAGACCACAGAAAACTGGGGGGTTGAGGCATGAGACACAGGAATTTGAGTGGAGTCAGAGTTTTTGCTAAAAAAAAAAAAAACCAAACAAAACAAACCAACAAAAACCACCCCAAAATAACACAAAACAAAAAGGGAGTTTAAAAAAAAGATTCTCAAGTAGGCATCAAACTTTACTTGTTTTTTTTCCTAGATAAGCACTCATCTAGACCCTAGAATATTCCCACTTCTAGACTTGATTCTTAGCAACCCATTCCTAATTCTGTATTAAACATAATTAAAAATAATGGGAACGCTCCCTAAAGAAGTGAGATCATCACCTCCTGGGATCCTCTGCCAGATCCCACACTTTCTGCCTTCAACACCAGACCTGAACTAACTGCACAGTCACAGATTGCAGCAGTTTGGAAGGGACTCTCAAAGCTCAGCTTGTCCAACCCCCTGGCAGCCAGTAGGGACACCTGCAGCTAGATCAGACTTGCCCAGGGTCACAGCAAGCCTGGTCTTGAATGTCTCCAGGACCAGAACCTCAACCACATCCCTGGGCAGCCTGTTGCTGTATTTCACCACTCTCAAGGTGCAGAACTTCCTCCTGATGTCCAACCCAAATCTCTCCTGCTCCAGTTTCAAACCATTGCCCTCACCCTATCACTACAAGCCCTTAGAATCATAGAATGGTTTAGGTTGGAAGGGATCTCAAAACTCATCCAGTTCCAACCCCATGTCACAGGCAGAGATGCCTCCCACTAGAACAGGTCACTTAAGTCCTCCTCCAGCCCAGCCTTGAATGCCTCCAGGGAGGGAACATCCACAACCTCCCTGAGCAACCCTTCCCAGCTATCCCAAGTCACTTGGCCCCACAATTCCCTGTAGCCACAGCCCTTTCCATGCAATGAGGTTGCACCTTCCCAAATGGAGATGCACACCCTACATCTACACAGCACCTCACACCACCACCTCATCACCCAGAGCCCTTCATGCCAGTTTCACAAGCAATAAATCAGCAAAACCCAATTTCCCCCCCACCCCTGCAAATTAATGTTATATAAGTTCTGCTGCCATGCAGTATAAACAGCAGCAAATGCAGTTCTTTGCATTCCAGCGGGTGGTGGCAGATCATAAAAGCACTTAATATATTTATTAAGGCCACTGGAGCTCGATAGCACAACTGCAGTAATTAGCAACAATTCTCCAGATCCCCATATGCCAGACAAAGGATCACGTTTAGCATTTCCAAGCTGGTAGGAGGGAGTCAGAACATTGCAGAAATTAAATGGCATGCATTGGTTTGGTTTTATTCTTTTTTTAACCCCTCTCTCCTGCCTGTCTCACCAGAGCCTACACTTCACTGCAGTTACCCAGGCTGCACTACAGCCACCCACGCTGCACTGACAGCCACCCAACCTTCACTTACAACTACCCACGCTGCACTACAGCCACCCAACCTTCACTGACAGCCACCCAACCTTCACTTACAACTACCCACGCTGCACTACAGCCACCCACGCTGCACTGACAGCCACCCACATTTCACCACAGCCACCCACACTTCACTTACACCTACCCCACTGCACTGTCCTATTAGGGCAGGCAGGCTTTTTTGGGGGGTTATTATTTTAAGCATAGTGAGGTGTTCAGTGCTGCAAGAAAGAGCACTGAAGTCACTTCTCTGTGTTCCGTGGGCTGGAAGGGAATTTCCTGGCTTCTGAAAAAATAAAATAAAAAGAAATTAAAAAATTCCCCACGTACAACCCACCCCCAGACCTGACTTCCTCTGGCAAATACATGAAGAGTTAAGTAGAAATAGATAAATGCTCCAGGAGGCAGGCACCCTCCTGGCACAGAGGGTTGGGTCTGGGGCAGTGCAATGTGAGGAGAAAGAAGGGAACACAAAGGAGGATGTCCACAAAAAGGTCATCAGTGACAACAGAGGAATGAGACCTGGATGCTAGCAGGAGCCTGAACTTCATTACCCCTTGCAACCCTGGCACACATCAGGTGCCCAGAAGCTTCACCTCGCTGTGAGGCAGTGGGAGCCAACCCAGCAGCACTGCCTGCAGTGGGTGTTGTAGCCAGACTAATGCCTCTGTGCCAAGAAAAGATCACTGGAGGCAGCTAACAAAATCTTCTGCAGGAGCAGGGCAAGGTCCAGACCGGAGAGCCTCTGCCATCAAGGGAGGCTTCTACTTGAGGCTGCTGTGACTTGGGGAGACCTGCTGCAGCCTCCTGGCTCTCAGCCCCTGTTGATCAGGCCAGTTGCTGTTTTCCATCCTCTTGGTATGTGCAGATACAACACAGCAGAAGTTTCTTTCCCATTGAGCTGTTCAGAGATAAGCCTGGAGACTGGAAACGAAACAAAAGCCATGACAGGAGAAGCCCTCCTAGCAGCCTGACATTTTACTTCCCCGTGGCAAAGAGGAAAATGCCTTTTTTATTCCTCTGTGCTTCTTCTAATTTTATCTTACTCCTCTCCCTTGCTTGCACAGAGTGTAAAATAATCTCATGGCAGAGCAGTGGTCTGCTGAGCAGGGCTCAGAGCACACCCTGGGCAGAGCTGTGAGCAGAGGGCACAGGGCACACACAGGAGGTCCACAAGCCCTTTGCTTCAGCCCCCTGAGCACAGAGCCATGCACAAGGAGGCTGCTGGCACTCTGCTCTCTGAACCAGTAGGGCTTTTCCCATGAGCTAATTTTATTCTATCTAACTGGGGAAAAAAAATGTTAACAAGTTCTGTACAGCCTCCCTGAAGGCATCCTGGTCTTGATGGGCATTTCTCTGCCAGGTTGTCTCCCTCCCTGCTCCATTCTGGTTTCTTCCTTTTGAGACTAGGAAAGCTCTTGCCCTGGCTCCTGGAGCAGCTGGGTTTCCCACCTGGTTGTGCTCCCCTTCCTGCCCTTGCTGGCACTTTTCAAGCCTTCTCTTCTCTTCCAAACAGTATTTAGTTCTCCTCTCTCTCCCCTTCATTTCTATTTAGCTTCTCTTCGCCTTATACATTCAGGGCCTCTCTGCACATTTTGCTAATCCCATGCAAACCCCTGCCACATTCCCCAGGCAGAGCTGACCTTTGGCACAGGAGAGCCAGTCTCAGCATTTTCCAGGCTTCTCCAATTGGTTGCTAAGAGGGTGAGCAAATCTGTGAGGAGAAAGTGAGCAAGGCAGAAAGCAGAAAGCACCTGGGGCAGTTCATCTTACTTACTTTGGTCCAAAAGATTAAGAAAAAGAAGTTAAATTCTTTTCAATAGTGAGAGACACCTAATTTGCTACAGATCTGATTGTATAAGCAGCACCAGAGGGATGGGCTTATTATCATCTCATTAACAATGCCCATCTCAATTTGCATACAAACTGAAAGGCTTGTGAAGCACAATGAAAAGGGAAGCCTTGAACTATCCTGTGTCTCCCAGGCTGCAAGTTGCAAAGTGTGGAGGAAGCTGATAAAGCTCTTCCAGTTCCTGGAGGCTTTGGGCAGCTTAGAAAATAGTTATGTGACATTAGCAAGCACCTTTCATTATCTCCCTCACAGCTGGCAAACATCTACACAAAGCTGATGAAGCATCAAATTATGTAGGAACACCTGAAGATCCATCTACTGGCAAGGAGGTGCCCAGCACAGGAGATTAGTCACTGGCAGCTTTGGGCAGTGTGGCAGACCTGGTTGGCTGTGTCTACCAGTATGGGAACAGTTTGAGTCACAGAATCACCTGGTTGGAAAAGACCTTAAGTTCATCAGGTCCAGCCATAACCTGACACCTCCCTGTACACAACTTGGAACAGCCCTGAGCAGACCTTGCAAGGAGAGACCTTGCAAGTGTTTATGGCTTCACTGCTGGGCACAAATCACCTGTGGATTCTTCAGCAGATGATTTCAGATGAATGAGCAAATGAGCAACTCCCAACACTTCCCACAAAGAGACTCCTAAGGTTGCCCAGGGAGGTTGTGGCTGCTCCCTCCCTGGAGGTGTTCAAGGCCAGGTTGGATGAAGCCCTTGAGTGACCTGTGCCAGTGGGAGGTGTCCCTGCCTATGGCAGGGGGTTGGAACTGGATGATCCTTGAGGTCACTCCCCACCTTACCATTCTGTGATTCTATATTAGGAGTGCCTGGAGAAGGGCAACAAAGCTGGTGAAGGGTCTGAAGAACAGCTCTGCTGAGAGGCAGCTGAGGGAACTGAGCCTGGGGGAGCCCTCACTGTTCTCTAGGGAGCTGGAACGAAGTGGGGGTCAGTCTCAGCTGAGAGAACAAGGTGAAGTGCCCTGAAATGGTGCCAGGGGAGGTTTGGGTTGGAGATTAGGAAGCATTTCTTTGCTGTGAGAGCAGTCAGGCATTGGAACAGGCTGCCCAGGGAGGGGGTGGTGGAATCACCATCCCTGGAGGTGTTCAAGAAAATGTGTGAAGGGGGCACCTGGGGACATGGCTTAATGGCCATGAGGATCTCAGGTTGGACTGGATGATCTTGGAGGGCTTTTCCACCCTAGTCAAAGCAGTGGTTCAAGGATTCAGACGCCTCTAATGCTGCCACAAGGAGATAATAACAAGACCCAGCTCCCCTCTCAGATCTCTTCCCCTAGCACAAGATTTATCGAGCTGAGCTGTGTTTGTTGGCATCCAGCTGCAGGTAGAAGGCAGGGTCTGCAGCTGCCTGGGAAAGTTTTCACCATCCTTCAACACCAGGAAAGGAATTTCCAGCTCCAATTAGCAAAGCTTCCACCCCTGGGGTGGGAGCAGTGGTGCTGAGTGTCATTAATCTCGCTCTCAAGCCAAGCGTTCAGCGCCCTCCCGGCAAGAGCAGGTCACCCAAGAACATTCCTCATGACCATTGCACACTGCAGGAGCACACTGCAGGAGCACACTGCAACACATCTGACAACCTCTGCGGCTTTCATCTGTAACTAACCCACGTGCCCGAGCCGTGCCTGGAGGGACAGTGTGAACTACCTGTCTGGTTAGCTGTGTTTAGCAGCTCCCCTTCCCTCTCACCTGCCAAGAAATAAGTGTTGCATCAGAGGCCTGCATCTCTGCTGCACAGCCCGACTCAGGGCAGCACACAAGCTCATGCCAGAGCTGCCCAAACCTGCAAGGAGCAAGCAGCAGCCTAAACAGAGCATCTCCACCTCTGGCTCCTTTCCTGGCTCCCTGCCTACTCTTTGCTGCGCTGCAGGAGCTGGGGAATGTTTGCACTCACACAGCTCCTGGAAGGCTCAGATGCTCAACCAGGAGAAATTAATATTCACAAAGGAGCTGTCAGGGGAAAAGGAAAAGTTTTCCCTGAGGTGCATTGTTGCAGTACAGTGTTTGACTGGCACTTGGGCTGCCTTTCCTTGGCAGGGAGAAAGAGGAGAGGCATAACACAAAGGGCTACAGAGGTGCTGAGGGGACTGCCACACCTCCCTGGTGAGGACAGTCTGAGGGAATTGGGGGTTTTAGCCTGGAAAAGAGCAGAGTGTGTGTGTGTGAATCTCATCAGTGCTTATAAATACTCAAAGGTGAGTGTCAGGAGGATGGGACCAGGCTTTTTTCAGGGGTGCCCAGTGCCAGGACAAGGGGCAACAGGCAAAGGAGGTAAGAAGCTCCTTCTAAACATGAGGAGGAACTTCTTTGAGGGTGTATACAAGTTAAAGGCAATACAGAAACACAATTCCCTTCCCAGAAATCAGAGTCCTCAGGAGGGGCTCCCAACCACCCTTCCACCTTCTTCCCACCCCTCTACCTTACCCCAGGGTTTGCCTTATGTGCAAGGTGAGTTTGGAGGATGGGCCAGGGGGGTTAGAAGGAAAGTGGTTAAGTGAGGTCAGCAGAGAGGTCCAGACCAAGCCAGCAGCTAGACAGAACAAGACTCTGCGTGTGTTTGTGTGTGATCTGTGTTTGTGTTCTTGTTCTTACATATCTCAGCAAGCCTATGAGTGCAGCAGCATCACCTCTGTTTGCTTTTCACAGCCTATGATAGAGTTTTTACAAAAATATTCCTATTAGCCTCAAACCAGCACAGGATGATAGAGGTCTGGAGCAGGCTGCCCAGAGACATTGTGGAGTCTCCATCTCTGGAGACATTCAAAACCCACCTGGATGTATCCCTGTGTGACCTTCTCTAGGTGAACCTGCTCTGCCAAGAGGGCTTGAACTTGGTGATCTCCAGAGGTCCCTCCCAGCCCTGCCATTCTTTGGCAGTCTGTTTGTACTCCTCTTGCCCATCCAACTACAACATCATTCCAAAGGACTCCTGCCCTTAAGTGGGCAACATCACCATGTGGATTTACATGGATGTGGTCTGGGTTATGCCATCCTCTCACATGGCAGGCTTCAAACCAGAGGGTAACACTACCTTCTGGGGACACAGGGGAAACAGAGACAGCCACAGACTTCTGAGGCCTCAAAGGCACTTTTCATGCCTGATCTCACAGAAGTGGACTCATCCACAAAACCTCACTTGACGGACCAAAAGAGCTGAAATCTGACTCAGTGCTTCCAAAAGAAAAGTAAAAATCCAGAGCCAGGGATTGTAGCTTCAGTGGTCAGAGCACAGCTTTGACTTGCACAGCACACAAAGGCACTTTGCAACCTCTGCTCTCCAGCATCCTGCTCTGCCACTCTACTAATTATGCCATCTACTAAGATCACTACTCTGCTGAGGACCTGTGAATGGACAACTGCTAGACACAGCCAGGTGCTCAGATGCAGGCAGGCCAGGGAAGTCCATCCACACCTCTGCCTCTGTCTGAGCTGTGAGTGCAGCTTTCACTGACAGGTAGAAGAACAAAGAGTGGAATTTTCAAGGGCAGCTCAAGGCCTCCTCCATCCTCTGTAACAGCAAAGTGTACACAAGCCAAGAGAGCCACTCCATGCTGCAGTCACATGCTCTGTATGTGGGAGCTGTAATCTCACAAGGACACAGATATGGCCATGCAGATATGAGCTGTGCCTGAGCTAACAACTGGCAGACGTCTCTGCAGCCCCTGAAGGGTTCTCATCTGGCTGCTAAGGCTTGTGAAAGCTCCTGCTGAGGAAGCTTCCTTCCTCCTGTGCTCCTCTTGAACAGCAACATAGAATCATTTGGGTTAGAAAAGACCTCCAGGATCACCCAGTTCAACCATCAACCCAACACCACCATGGCCACTAAACTGTGTTCGTAAATGCCATGGCCACAGGTTTCTTGAACACCCCCAGGCACGAGGACTCCACCACCTCCCTGGGCAGCCTGTGCCAATCCCTGACCACTCTTGCAGCAAAGAAATTTCTCCTAATCTCCAACCTATCCCTCCCCTGGCACAATTTCAGGCCAATTTCCCCTCCTTCTATCACCTGATATTAGGGAGAAGAGACCAGCTCCCCCCTCACTGCAACCTCCTCGCAGGGCGCTGTAGAGAGCAATGAGGTCTCCCCTCAGCCTCTCGTTCTCCAGGCTAACCAGCCCCAAACCACACTGTCCCTCAGCAGCCTGATTTGAGAGGTGAGGACATCAGCTGGCAGCTTCTTGGTTGCAACCTCTGGAGGAGAAAAGGAGGGAAGGTGCCTGCCACACTTGGCACAGATGTCACAAGTGCAGGCAGCAAACGCAGCAAGGGGGCAGTTGGTAACAGGAGGTGAGAAACATTTTCAATGTCTCCTTCAACCAAAGCACCTCTGATGCCTCACCAGAGCCAGGCTGGAGCAGCTTGGGTGCAGTTACCTGTGCCACCAGCACTGCCTCACTGTGCACTGCTGGCTTTGTGTTGAGCTACAACACACCTAAACCACCTGCAGCAAACCTCAGGTGGTCAAAGCCAGCCTAGCTGCTCAGCCTTAGAAGGTAATATCTCTGTGCCTGCCCAGCAGCAGCCTGTGCCATGCCCCTGGCTGCCCATGGCAGCTGGCAGCAACATTCCAGATGCGGGGGAGGCAGAAAGCAGACACAGGAGGGAAAGTGCAGCAAACATCTCAAGGGAAGGGCTTGACTTAAATGGATTTGTGTCCTTATTGGATTCAATCATGGGGAGAGGCCAAACCTCCCTCAGCCAGCCTGAAGACAAGAACCTGTCTGAGCTTCCAGACCCATCAGCAGGGCGCTGCCCAGGACTGCTACCTGCGGCAGGCGCTTGGCATCACCAGCTGCAGCAAGCAGTGCTCTTCTTTCAGGGACCAAACACACCCAAACTTCTGCCAAAAGCAGCTCTGCTCCCACCACACAGCCAGGCCTGGCAGGACCCCAGAGAGAGGAGTCCTTTGTCCAGGCCTGGAGATGACTCTCGGTGCCAGAAGCAACCTGGCACAGGAGCCAGGCGGAATCACAGCTGCAGCCACTGCAGCAATTGTCCAAGGGACACAACAATTGCACTTGTCTGGCTGGTCAGGGCATGATGGGAGCCTGACACATTTTTCTCTATGAAAGCATTTGGCCTTGAAGTAGATTTTCGAAACAAAGTCTCTTTAAATCCAAGCCTTTCCAGACTTCCTCCTGACAAGTGCAATTTATTCTTTCTAAAAAGGAGAGCTTTAAAAGAGATGGCACCCAGGAGAATGAGGTCTCCTGTGGCTGGCTGTCACCACCACCTGTGAAGGATGCAGCCCCAAGGTTCCATTACTCTGTGATGGGAGTGGAGGTCTCAACTCAAACCAGCTCCCTGGAAAGCACCCAGGGTGCAAGCCAAGACCCCTTTTCCTGGCTGCACCTCTGCTGCCCATCAAATGACTCTGTCCTTGAGATAATCCCCAGCCCCAGGTTAGCCAGGCTTTTCCACCCCTGCCTTGGGAGGGACATTGAACTGTTGGAGCAGGTCCAGAGGAGGCCACCAAGTTGCTGAGAGGGCTGCAGCAGCTCTGCTGTGAGGACAGGCTGAGAGGGTTTGGGCTCTGCAGCCTGGAGAGGAGAAGGCTTCCAGGAGAGCTTGGAGTGGCCTTGCAGTATCTGAAGGGGGCTGCAGGAAGGCTGGGGAGGGACTATTGAGAAGGGCTGGGAATGGCAGGACAAGGGGAATGGGTTTGAAGTGGCAGAGGGGAGATTGAAAGTGGATGTTAGGAGGAAGTTGTTTGCAGTGAGGGTGGTGAGACACTGGCACAGGTTGCCCAGGGAGGTTGTGGAGCACAGAAGCACAGAATGGGATCTTTGATCATGTTGGGTGCTTCTGTGCTCCACAACCTCCCTGGAGGTGTTCAAGGCCAGGTTGGATAAGGCCTTGACCTGTACTAGTGGGAGGTGTCCCTGCCTATGGCAAAGATGATCTTTGAGGTCCCTTCCAACCTTGCCATTCTATGATTCTATGATTGGGAGCACTGGAAGAGCTGGAGAAAGGCTCATCTTGAACTTGCAGGTGCACAGGCTGCAGAGGGAACTCCTGATTGCTCACCCCAGGAGCTGTGCCCACGCTTGCAGATAGCCAACACCTTACAGGTGTGGCTCAGAACTGCCCTTTGCACCACATCCAGAGGCCAAAAAAATCTGGGCTGACAGAGTCACAGGTGGACTTTCTGCAGGTGCAGACCCAGTGCCAACCAAGAGTGCCAAAGGCTTCCCCAGGCTCCTGCAGGTGTAAGCAAAGAACCTTTCTGTCCCACTGTGCACAGGAGTCATTGACTCGCTGAACGCCCTCACCACTGCCAGCATGACATCAGAGAGCTGTGGGTTCTGTGACCAGGGCCTTCTGTCTTTAGGACTACAAAGCAAAGAAGATAGCTGATGGGGAGAGGTGACACAGCTTTGTGGGGCTGGAGGGCCCCAACGGCCTCCATAACTGGCAGAGCTCAGAACAGGTATCCAGGCACCATGGTTACCTTGGTCACCATCCCAGCTCAGCTTGGTCCAAACACAGTTCCACGGCAGTTTGCCCTTCCCAACTGCTGTGAGTGAGGCTTCAGGGAAGGAGAGGGAGTTTGTGTCCCATGGAGGACTTGAAGGATGAAGTGGATGGATCCAGGGCAAGGGACAGCAGTGGAGGTGGCACAGCCAGACAGGTAAGGATGGGGAGGGAGGTGGCACACGGTGAGACCAAAGCAGAATCCAGCTTCAGTTTCACCTCTGAAATGTGGCTTGGGATCGAAATTGCAGAGAAGGGAGCTCCCAAGGGAGCAGAGCATGTCAGAGAGAAGAGGACTTCTCTTCCTACACACTTCAACAAGTCCTGAAAGACAACATGGGCTGGTGTCAGTTACATAAATGTTGCTTCCCAGAAGGTGAGCGGAGGAGCTCCCTGCACAAACGTTAACACAGGGAAGGCAGCCACTACCCTTTGCAAGAGAAAATATCTCTCTGCCTGCAGCAGGAAGGTGCAAGTTCAGTGCAGGAAGGTGCAAATTCTCAGTGCCTGAGGATTTGGGGTTGTTTTCAGTCAGGAGTCAGCCACACGCAGCACCTTGCCCATCGATGGCCGCTGGGGCTGCAGCAGCCTGGCACTACAATGAGCCCTTTGTAACCTCAGATTGCCACTTATCAAGTGGCTGCCAGCCCGTGTTTGATTAATGCCATGAGGAACCAGTGGCCACTGTTTACCTTGTGATTGGTTAGAGGTGGGGTTTCCAAAAGAGACCTCAAGCAGGCACCTGATTCTTATGGACTTTTAATTATGATGGAATGCCCAGCTTCAGGAAGCACCACTGAAACCTCAGCCTGGAATCAGTCAGCAGGAAGAGAAATGTCTCTGAGCTTTAGGACTGGCTTTGTCCTTGGCAGATATGTTAAGGAGGAGGCTCTGCGCAGACTGGAGGACTAACCTGTGGGTTTGGGCCATTTGCAGACCCCAAAGAAGGCTCTGGCTGGCACAGTGAAGAAGGCAGCCTCTGGCATGGACAGGAAGAGTGCTCCACCACGCAAGACTCCACTCATCTGCTGTGCACATGGCCTGGATCAGGACACCTTTAAAATTGTGAGATACTGAATAGAATTTAGCAGTAGAAAAAGTTGGTGGCATCTCAGGTTGTTGGGAGAGGAGCAGCAAATAAACCCCAAGAGTTTGGCTGAGGGAGCAAAAGAGCAGGACAAGACACTTCATTCTGGGCTTTGAAAGCTTTTACCTCATTTTTTTTTTTGTCTTACCATCTCTACATCACACTTCCATTTAAAAGAAAAAAAAAACCCAAAGCAAACAAATCACCCCCAAAATCCCCAGACAGCACCAAAGCAATCACATCTCACAGGCACTGTTTGGCTTTTCAAACAAGTGCTGCTGCCTTTTCACTCCAGATCACACCAGGTGCTCCCTGGCTGTGTTGGTTTGGTCTCTGCATCCCTTGCCAAGCCCCAACTGTTCCTGGGACCTGACTTCCCTGATCTGGTGCTTGGTGACACAACCACACAGCCCCTGGCACAGGCAGACCACACACAGAGAAGGTCAGAAGGGAGGCCATCCAGATGCAGTCTCTGCTCCTCTGGGCAAACATTTGCAGCATATGCCAGGCCTGGCCACAGGAACCAGCAGCAGGAGGACACTAGCAAAGCAGTTGCCTTTGCTCCTCCCTGCAGAACAGCAGCTCTCCTCCAGCCTCAGAGCAGGGTGCCATCTTGGGCCCTACAATGTCCAAAGCAAACCCCCAGTCTGAAAACCTTTCAATTCCCTTTCCAAGTCACCTTAGGTTAGGACTGGAGATCAGAAAGAAACTCCTTACAGTGAGGGTGGGGAGACACTGGAACGGACTGCCCAGGGGGGCTGTGGATGCCCCCTCTCTGGAGGTATTCAAGGCCAGGTTGGATGAGTCCTTGAGCTGGGCTGGCGGGAGGTGGCAGGGGGGTGTAACTGGATGGTCCCTTCCAACCCAACCCATTCTGTGATCAGACATGCCTCAGATGGGTGTCAGCATCCTTGGGACATGCAGAGGCAATTGGGGTTGATGACAGAGGTCCTGCTGAAGACCCACACCAGCCCCTCCATGTCCACACAGAGACACTCAGCACAGCACAAGGCTCCTTCAGTGCCTCCCCAGCCTGCTCCCTCCCCAGTTCCTGCGGTGAACCTGGATCTTGGGTGCTGAACACCTCTGCTACACTTTTTCTTTACAGTGCAAGGAGCTTTTCAGACCCTTTAAGAATTCGCTTAGGAAGCTGCATTTTCCCCAGCACCTGCCCAAAGAGAAGAAAGTGAAGCAGATGAAGGAAAGTTTGGCCATAATCGGAGACCGCATCGACCTGTTCCTCCGGCAGTACTGCGGAGCCTTGGAGGCCCAGCACTGGCAGAAGTAAGGCTCAGCCCCTACCAGCACCAGTGGTGCCACACTGCTGCTGCTCCCAGCAGGCACTTAGACACCCACCTGGGCTTTGCCTTTGCAGGCTCTGGAAATGAGGCTGGGTGTCCAGTGGAGACTTACTTAGCTTGCTCTAGCTGCTGAAGGCTCACTGGATGAGCCAGCAGAGGCCACGAGGCACTGATCCTGCCAGTGCAAGGCCATTTTGATTTGCTGTCCATCAGCAAATTCCTTTGGCAAGTCAAGTGGCTCCTGAGTTAATGCATGATCCTTCCCATGCTTAGGGAAAAGCAGTTCTGGAGAAGTTTTTAGGGAGCAAAAGGAAGAAAGTGGGGTGGAGGCCATGGAAAGGGGATATCAGTGGTCACAGTCACCACACAACAGGGAGCAGGGTGAGAGTGAGGTTGGTACTCACATGAGCCCTGTGTCTGTCTTCTCCCCAGGGTATTGTGGAGCTTTGTCTGCCTCTTCTCAGAGATGGATGCCAAGCAACTGCAGAAGCTGCACAGGTACCTCAAGAGGAAGCAAATGGCTAAGTTTCTGGTAAGCAAAGAGGGAAGTGAATGCCCTGTGAGAGGTGCCCTGCTGTGCTGACCTGAAGGGGACAGCTGCAGCATGCAGCTTGTGCACACTGATCCACAATCCAGGTCAAAGCAGAAGCCACAAAGGAGGCCACAGGTGCTGCAGGTGCTGCCAGTTCCTCCCATCACACAGGCACTGAGCTCTCACAGCTTGCCCTGGCCAGCACTGCTGTCTCCAGCTGCCTGGTTTACATTCCTGGAGCTCTTTGGGGATTCCTTGTTTCCACTCACACTTAGCAGGCCGAGCCTGAGCCATGGCACAGGACTTAAACTTTGAAACAATCAACCAGCCCCAGGTAAATCCTCTGCTTGCCAAAGCCCTTTCCTGTGCCTGAGCATCAACCACACGAGGAAGCTGCAACAAACAGTTCTCCTAAGCACTGACTCCAAAGGGTTAACTCATTTAAGCACACTCATAGCCAGCCATAACCATATCTCCTGAGCAAAGGCTGAGCACACCAGGAAGTTCAAGGGTCCACAAGGAGCACATACTTTAAGAAGTTTATTTTAAAAATAATTAAAACCAGATCTACAATGAAAACCAAGACAGCAGCCAACCAGGAAATTGTGCTGAGTAAATTAGAAAGCAGCAGCAGGTGAGAGCTTGCTGGGTTACTGGGACACTGCTTGCTTCACCTTCATAAAGGGAGCTGTGGTCAGCTGGCAGTGATAAGGCTACAAATAAGTTTGAGGCTGCAGGTAAACAGCTCTTCTCCAGCTAAAGAGAAGGGGGGAAGTTGGCCACACAGGTTTATTTTTAGTTGACAGGGAAGCAGAACCATATTTCAGGCTCTGAAGAGTTAGCCTAGCAATGAGGAAATCAAAGCTATTGTAAAAGGAAAGCCCAAACACAACCTCCTGCTGCTGGCCTGAGATGCCCACTTGGGAGATACTAAAAAAGCAACCTGGCAGCTCTGGGAGGCAGGCAGCAACAGGAGGTCTTGCTCCCTGGAGTTTGTGAGTGCTGCAGAGAGGGAACTGAGCTCCATTTCCAGGACATGACCTCAGCTAAGGACAAGCCAAGGGTACCTTTTACCACCTTGGATTCACAGATTGCAGCAGGTTGGAAGGGACCCTCAAAGCTCATCTCATCCAACCCCCCTGCAGCCAGCAGGGACACCTCCAACCCAATCAGGCTGCCCAGGGCCACACTGAGCCTGATCTTTGATGCCTTCAGGGACAAGGAATCAACCACATGCCTGGGCAACCTGTTCCAGTATTTCACCACCCTCATAGTGCAGAAATTCCTCCTCATGTCCAGCCCAAATCTCCCCTACTCCAGCTTCAAACCATTGTCCCTCATCCTGTCACCACAGGCCCTTTAAAACAGCCCAGCCTGCCTGTAGATTGCCTTAGGACAGTGAAATGCTTCTCTAAAGTCCTTCTGGAGCCTTCTCTTCTGCAAACTGAGCAGCCCCAAATCTTTATGCCTAACACTCCCCTCCCCCCACAAACACCTTCCCCTAAATAAAAACCAGAACCAAACCATTCCACATCTTCCTTTCCAAGGAAGCAGGAAAAAACACCCCAAAAACCCCCACAAAACCAACAACAAAACTAAACTAAACCAAGCCAAAACAAATCTAAAGCCCAAAAGGAACAAAACCAAGTGGTGGGTGACAAGCATGAGTCAGACTGCATCGTGTGCAGGGAGGGGGGATTGTGCCGGTGTGTGCCCAGCCTGCAGCAACCTGCAGCCAGCAAGAGCCTCCAGAAAGGCTGACAGGAGCAGTGACAAATTCTGCCTGTTATGTAAGGGGTGACAAATGCCTTTTGTTATGCAAGACAAGTGGGGGGGGGGGGGGGGAAAAAAAAAAAAAAAAAAAAAAGCCCACAA
>VWYK01043381.1:20534-60446 GCA_013399775.1 Semnornis frantzii | reverse complement strand
CAGTCACGCTGGCGGTGCAGGTCAAATGCGTGGCAGTATGGAGGTATCACAGGCACAGGCACAGGCACGGCACGGGCACAGGCATGGCACACCGTGTAATGGCAAAGGGCTAAAGGCAAAGGCAAAAGGCAGCATGCTCTCTGCTGACCTCCCTTTTATCCAATGTGGCCTGAGACCAATGGGCCTTTGGACACAGGACAGCCAATGAAATGGCAGTTAGCCAAGATTTGCCCATATTAGGTGAAACCATAGGCCTGCTCCACCCTGTTCTGGGAAGAACACGACCCCTGCACAAGGCAGCCGTGTGCACCTTGCCTACCACAGGGTCTGGGCAGACAAGGGACCCCAGACTCAGTGGCGCCAGGCCCTTTGTCCCTTTTCCCACCGTTGCTCTCCCCCAAAACAGCAGGAGGAAAGCAGAAAAATATGTCTGGGCAAGCCAGGAAAGGTATAAACCCAATTTGGCTTGCCTAGGCCTACCACAACATGCCCTCAAACACAAATTGAGATTTAATCTATTGGACAACAGGCACACAACAACCCACCTCCAGAGACTGGGTGAGAGATGGGGGCAGCAGCTGGAGCTGGTACAAAGGAAGAAAATGGTTTGTTTATTGCTTTAAGCTGACAGCTGTCTGAAGGAAAGAGTAGGTTGCAGATATCTTTTCCTGCACCCAGTACTGCCTTTCTTATGCAAATTTGTGTACTTGATTTCCATTTCCCACAACTTCCTCCTCGGTAATATATTGTTAATATTTATATATATTTAGGTAATGCACAGTTACAGGTACATACTTCACTGCGGTTTTGCAGATTACTTAAAATCTGTCCAAATTCTGCCCTGCCTATGAATTTGTTTCAGTATAAAACAAAATCACAATTCATCTGGTGCAAGGTCAGATGGGATCTGGTGCAAGGGAAGTCATAAATAAATTGAATTTTATAAACAAAGCATTTGATATTAAAAGCAGCATAATTTCCAGTACATTATTTTAGAGCAGAAGATGTAGTAAAATGAAACATCATGGAGCAAGGACACTCCTGGAGAGCAAGCACTTGAGAGGCAGGTAAGTACAGCTCCTTACAACTCCCAGCATGTCTCTGCTGATGACACTGTGTGACTGCATTCATTCAATCGACTAAGTACCACCTGAGGATGTACTTAAGGGAAATGTGGTGCTTAGTAAAAAACCGTCCCCAGCTAAACCACAGCCTGATTCTTGAGAGGAAACAAGGCTGCTTGCTTTTTTCCACGGCTGCTTTTGTGGCGCAAGTAACGGGTTTGTAGAGCCTTCATTTTGCCACCAGAGGTCATAAGTAAAACATCTCAGTCCCTCAGTCACTTTCCTGCAGGGAGGGAAGCGAAAGAGTCAGCAGAAATACCGTTTCATTCACCCTGAGGAAAATGAAGACGATAACCGAGAAGATCCCCAGCAATTGAGAGGGAAGGTGTCAAGGTTAGTAATGCAGCCATCAGCTCGCCCGTGCGGGAGCTGAGAGACAAGCAACAGAAAGAGGCACTGCTCACACGCTGCTGGGTCTAACGCGTATTTGTTGACATCTGTTGCCCTTTTGTATTTGCGTATTCATGAACACTAATGCAGGAAACTTTGTGTGCTTTGCAAGAGGTGTGCAGAATCTAAAAGCTCTGTTGAAATCTGTGTGAATATTCAAAAATGGTACTTGCAGCTTTCCTCAAAATGGGCTTTTTATGGTTTTCAGATACATTTCAGGAATACTAAAATGGCATCTGAGCATAATCAGCAACCAAGAGAGGAAATTTTCCTGCCTGTAAAGCCTGGATCAGCTCATGAACAAGAAACATGAGCACATGATTCCTCTGACCAGCCATAAGACACAAAAATTGGAAAGGCAGCAAAAAGCTTAGGATGAAAATCGGCTGAAGTATATATCCACACTGTAAAACTTTAAATAGTTATAAAGTCGTGGACTGTAAACTCTGTGCACATTGTTTGCAAAAGGAAAATGTATTTTCAGCAAATTATTTATGACAAATAACTTCATCTTCTCTCCCTGCCCCTTTGAGCACAGCCATGGGCAATGTATGTTGGAAAGGAAAGGAATGAGGGTGACAAATCAAATTTGTCATTTTTTAATTCAGAAAATGTCAAGCCAAGCAAATGTGCACCACTGTAAAGCATCATCATGTTCTGATCAGATCTCTGTGCACTCCTGGTTATTGGTGGCCAGGATTAGACAGCTTTCCATGAGGAGCACACAGAAGGAAAGAGAAGTGGCATGAGGCAGGAAGAATGCTATTGATGACCCAGAATTTCCCATTTCCCTCCGAAGTGTACAACTCTCTAGTGGATGCACTTTCACTATAAGTAAAAAGGAGTAATTATATTAATATCTAAAAAAACTCATTCAATTGCTCTGAGAAAGTCCTGCAGTTTGTTTTCACTGAGAGATAAGCCTCTCGAAATAGATTAGGTTTATTTCTCAAAACTGGTAAAACAGAGTTCTGAGCAATGACTAATAATAAGCTTCATCTCACAGGGAGTTATTACCTACTACTCTGAAAGAGAAGTTTATTACAGAAATCCTGACAGCTCATTAACTACCTTACTAAAGAACGGCTGTGCTATAATAAAACTCCCATCACTCCACCTTTGCAGCAAAAGAAAAGATAAAATGAACAGATCATTTACATATTGTGTTCAATCAACAGTCACAGAAACACAAGCCCCCACAACTCAAATCGATGTCCAAGTGAGGTTGTGGTGAGCCCTGAGAAATGCTTGTCTTCTGCAGAGAAAAGTCACCAGACTAGGACTCCCCCTTGCCTACCCCTCACCCATCTTCTTCAAGCACTTCTCAGCCATCAATGAGAGTTTCTTTCTGCCTCCCCATAGTAGGGATCTGCTGGGGTGGGTGATGGTTTCTCAGACATTTTAGCCATTTATAGCAGCTCCCCACAGAAAAGCTGCAAGTCCGCCTTTTGTTTCTCTGAAGCAGTATTAATTTTCCCTTTTTGTCAAACTGTTCCTAAATATCCCCTGTAAAAGAGGCTCTGGGATTTGAAAACACTCACTGATGTTCAAATCAGGTCAACTATCTTGTGTCTTGCTCTTAGCAGACAGAGGATTTTTAATCTCCCTCCTCGTTATAACCTCCAATGACTGTGGGGCCTGGTATGGGTTCCTGTTCTCCCCTATCCTCCAGCCTTCCCCACAGTATGCACAGAAAAATGCATGAATTATGTAGAAAGAAAATTTTGTAACTTCTCCGTCACACTTAATTTACTCCTCTACTCTCTCTGCAGCTTGTCACATCTTTCTTTAAAGTGCGGTTATCAGCCCTGGATAGAGAAACACCCTAGTGAGGACCTTATCATTATGGACCAGAGCATGTTAAATACTTCTGGTGTCTTGCACATGATGTTTTTGCTAGTAAATCCAAGAATGGGAGTTGTCTTTTGTACAGCACCATCACACACATTTTTAGCTTGTGAATCACAGTATTGTTAAATTAATTTCCACTCTACTGGTGACTTACCGCTAGTTCTCCATCGTGGGTTTCTGTATTCACATCTTATGACCAAAGGAAGCTTTTTGCTTTTCTTTTTACTGAACACCCTGTGGACCTTGAATTACTTCTACAGCTTGTCAGAATTATTTAAAATGTTATCCGTGTCCTCCACAGTACTTGTACCCCTTCCCAGTTTGCTGTCATCTATGAGTGGCAGAATAAAATGTTTTCTGTTTTATCCTACAAGTTGCTTAATATGACCAAGCCTAAGATAAATCCCTGCTGAACCTTATTTGAAGTACATCTCAGTTTGACAAAAAAAAAAAAAAAGACTCTAAACATGTTTTTCCCTCACTGTATGCAGCCACGTAAGAGTTAGGTGTCTGAGCTGCTGTTACAGTAGGTTGCGGCCAGAGAGCTATCCTGCTCATCCTCAAGTGGGCAATGAGTGGTAAGGGGAATTTGTCTTCTGGACCATATAGTAATGCCCTCAGGGCAGCCATACTGGGCTGGCAGATCTGATACAGGATCTGTGGGGTGTCCATCTTACTTTGAAGCAGTAATTGAAGGTCAGCTGGGAGGCATGTTGAATGGTAATAGAAGTCTTTATGTGGGCAACTTTATAGATCTCCTTCCTACAAAGGAAACTTAGATGACTATGTTACATGTAAAACCTACGCAGTAAATGACAGAGATATCTATATATGAATCTGAGGCTGATCTTATCCTAACAACTTCATTTTTGCTTAGCTGAATGCCATGTAAACCAGCGTGAAACGCCATATGAAAGTCAAAGCAAATCATGTTTGTTGTTATCTTCTAGGCCAAATATTTAGTCAAAGACTGAAATTAGGTTGATCGGTTTGACATCATTCCTCTTGATAACTCCATGATTACTGATTTTCAATCACTGTGTTATCCTTTTGCTTCTTTGGTGGTCTTTGCTTAATAATTTGTTCTAAGTACAAAAGCTACAAGCCCTGAGCACTAGCTCTCCAGACTCTTCCCCACCTTTTGAGACCATGTGCCATATTTGTCATTCTACACTTTCCCAGGCTCTTGATAATTGTTAGAAAAACAGAAATTGTTTCAGCAAGATCCACAAGCTAATTCTCCAGTGTGTGTTCCTCTGAGTATTAACTTGAGTACTTCTACTTACCTAAATGTTGTTCAGCCCCTTCTCGAAAGTTCATTCTGCATTTCTATTCCCTTACTAAAATGGTAATAAATATCTACTCCTATTTGACCTCCTTTTGCAATAACTAAGGCTGTTGAATACTTTGACTGTTGTTGCTGCCCATGTGCTTTGAGAGCTGCTAATACCTGTGCTTTCCTTTGTCCTCCTCTTGCTTTTTCTGTATTCCTTGATGTCCTTCCTGTTCCCTTGTTAATTGTAACACATTTTACAGCTTAGCCATTTCTGAATTTAATAGTACATATTGTGCATGTGAGAACTAGTGGAGAAAGATTGTTTTTCCTTCCTGAGGACCAGATGCTGGATTCAGTTACTGTTAATATTATCTGACAAGAGTATTGAAAACCAATGATGTCAGGGTTTGGTTTTAGTGTACCAGTGCTATATTGTTGCCTGATTACTTCAGCCGTATGCATGAAATGGTGCACGATTGCTTATTTTGCAGGCTATTTTGAAATAGTCTGTATGTAACAATGGATGATGTGGGGCAAAATGGAAGGATACATGGAAGGATGTATAATCATCTTTAGTCTTGCACCTCTACTTCCAGCATCTCCTTTCAGGTCACCGAGATCATTTTGCTATTACGTTTTTCCTTGTACTCACTGCAATTAACAATATAGGCATTAAGGATAGCTATTAAATAAGGACACACTGGAAAAATCACTTGAGTTTGTAGTTTTGTGGATTTTTAAAAAATTATGGTCAATTCCAAATGTTTATTCAAATTATAGAATTTCTGGACTCATTGAGAATGTCCAGCAGCAAACATAGTTGCAAATGGCAGGGAGCCTATTATTCAGCATGGTTTTGATTAAAGCTTGAAATGGTCTGAGATGCGATCTTTTGAACTCCAAATTATGGCTCACATGATAGATTGATGCAGAGTATGTTTACACTTCATTATGCTGTAAGATGATGGATAAGCTCGCAACCGCATTTGATCAGTGAAGTGTAGGAACAAGTCAAATGAAGTAGCAGATGGAGCAGGTTGAGAAATGAGGATAGAAAGCTAATTGTGGCCAAGATTAATTTCCTTTATTTGACTATGTGGAAGAAGGGTTTGAAATTGTTCGGAAGGTGTTTCTAATTTCAGAAGACAATAATAGTATTTGGTACTGCACATGACTTTAGGCACTTAAATTTAATCTATAGATTTCAAAGCACTTCATAAACAGAGTTGTTAATCTTCTCGCTTGTCTTTGGAAGCGGAGACATCTGCAATTTATTGAACTGTCACTGTGTCTAACTTTTCACACTAGTCCACAGCAGGTCCAATATGGAGACCTGCTATGCCTCATTAGCACATCCTCTGACCCCAGACCAAACACAGAAAACCAGCTCCCCTATTAATATCATCAGATAAAATAATAAATAGGAACCTTTTTTTTCCCTGGGGAATCTTTTGAAGCCCAACTGAATGGGCAGGCTTGCCACCTGTCTCCAGGAATAGTAGGTAACTGGTAACTTGCTTAGACAGCAGACTTTGAGCATGCTCTGTCCCTGAAAACTGATAGAGTGAAATACAGCTGCATCCAAATGGAGGAAGACATGAGTGCCTTTGACCACTCCTTGGTGCTGTGTCAGAAGGAGACCCTGGTACCTAACAGACCTAATGGCACCTTCCAGCCAGGTCACCAGTGTAGGCAGTTGGTTTGTCAGGACCTTGATTTCATAGTGAAACACCTGGCAAGAAATTCCCTTTGTGCATCTCCTTTGTGCAGAATGTACAGGCATTTGCACCAAAAATTCAGTGGGGAAAAAAATATCATTAGCTATGTGGAAACTGGGTAATTTCTGTGGATTTTTGCTGAGTTTTGTATTGCTTTCTTACTCTTAAACATTGCAGAAGTTCCCTTGTGTCGCTGAAGTTCTTTATGCTCTGTTCCGTTAGGGCCCTTGTAATACCTGATCAGCCCAAGCATAATTTCCACTCTCCCGTAGCTTGTAATCCTCTATGTCATAGAATCATAGAATGGTAAGGTTGAAAGGGACCTCAAAGATCATCTAATTCCAACCCCCTGCCATAGGCAGGGTCACCTCCCTCTAGTACAGGTCACTCAAGGCCTCATCCAACCTGACCTTGAACATCTCCAGGGAGGGAACAGTCACAACCTCCCTGGGCAACCTGTTCCAGTGCCTCACCACCCTCACTGTGAAGAACTTCTTCCTAACATCCAGTTTCAATCTCCTTTCTTCCAGTTTAAGCCCATTGCCCCTTGTCTTGTCATTGCAAGACCTTATAAATAATGCCTCCCCAGCCTTCCTGTAGCCCCCCTTCAGATACTGGAAGGCTATTATAAGGTATCAAAGCCTTCTCTTCTCCAGGCTGCAGAGCCCAAACTCTTGTAGCCTGTCCTCATAGGAGAGCTGCTCCAGCCCTGCGATCATCTTCGTGGCCCTCCTCTGGACCTGCTCCAACACTTCCATGTCCTTCTTGTGCTGGGGGCCCCAGAACTGTACACAGTCCCTTAGAATCTCTACCTTATTTCTCATCCATGGAAACCAAAGGCCAAAATCCTGTAGAATTCAATGAGGCAACCACTTTTTCCACGTCTCTGCCATCATTAAGCAGAAGCCATTTGGCTTTAGATACCTCAACACTACAAATAAGCTACCATAAGAAAGAAAAAAAGAACAGTCTTTCAATCATTTTAGTTCTTCAGGAAATCCAGAGTCATACACAGACCTTTCCATTTTCCCAGTATGTGTCCTGTCGCTTTGTCTCTTCTGAGAGTCCAATTATGCATGTGTTGCAGTCATATTATAAAACAGTCATTTCACAAAGCAACTGGTTTCACAATGTGATTCTAACATATTAAAAATATCGTTTATAGTATTTACAAATACTGGCTGTTAATAGGGGCACTCAGGGAGCAGATGGGCATCTCTTCAACTAGTGTTTACCAATCCAAAGTGCTTCACTGTAGAAGAGATTTTTTTTTTTAAAGGAGTGAGTAGCTATGTGTTGATGTTAAGTAGGAGGATGGTTTTTCTTGAGGAACACAGCCAGATGCAGTCATAATCGTGATAACTAAACATGACCTAGGGGCGGTGCAAAAGTTGCAGATGATATTCATCACACCAGAGTAACTGGAACTAGTGTGAGGCTCAGATTCTTCATGTTACATAGGGAAAATGGCAACAAAGTAAATAAGAATTCTGGCTGAACTGTGTCTCCTGCCCTTACATGGCTTTGAAATAAAAAAATCTAAGGCTTTAGTCCAATTATGCTCATATTCTGAATGAGGGAATAAACCAATATGTAAATAGCATCGCCTTCTCATACAAGTCTGACTTCTCTGCACACTTTGGGTTCTGTGCATTTAAATAAAAATGCAAAAAGTACTCAGAGCATTACTTTATCTAAGAAGCTCAAATTTTTATAAAATTATTAAAATAAGATATTGTTGTTGTGATAACATCATATAACAATAGTGTTTACAACATATAACGACACAAGAACTCATATGATGTAATATATATGAGATAAGTATGTATTATCTACTTCTTCTGCAGCACTTTTCACTCAGAGATACCTGATTTGGTTGTGAATTAATCAAGGTAAGAATTATAAAAATAGAATTATTTTATTTTCCCAATCCTCGCCCCCAGACTATATACAGAACTAGTTAGGGTTTATTTATAGGTTCTAATTCAGTTGGGAAATCTTCACGAGTATGCTTAAGGGCTAGTTAATAATTTAGGGAAAGTCAGAAAATGGAAAAGGCTAAGCTACAACACAGCTTTTCCCCACTTATAAATCAGGCTGAGCAGAGAATCTAAAGGAACAGCAGATTTGACTCATGGAGGTGGAGTTAAGACTTTAGCAATGATCCCTGGTGAATTTCTCTGTTGGTAGCCTTTGAAATTGCAAGCTAAATCCACGTTGTGGATCCATGTGGCAGAAGTCTGAGGCAAAAAAGACCGACTAAAGTCAGCGTCACAGCTTCCACGGGGCAAAGATTCATGGTGCAGCACTGCCTTAGTAGTACAGGGGAAAAGCCAAACTGCTGGCATGCTGCCCAGCTCGGGGTAGTGAGCAGGAAGTCAGGACATGGTGCAGTCAGAGTGAAGCCAGGTCCGAGTGCCACTGACAACTCTATCTCAAATAGACTCAAGGACCTGCTGAACTTGCAGTCATGTTCATGGGTAGCATGAACTGTGCTGACTGCACAGAATGGTGCAAAATGGGAGCTGTGCAAAAGTGGGAGCCATCCAAAAGCGGGAACTCTCCAAAATGGGGACACTGCAAAGCAGGAAGACTGTAAAGGCAGGAACTCCATGCTTTTTTCTTCTTTTTATTTATGATTTTTCCTAGACAATGTATCCACTTGCCACATATACTGGGCACAAAGAGTCCAGCCAATCATCACCCGATTCCAGTGCAGGCTTTTCTACGAGTCAGCACATGTGTGGAAAGGCGACTTTCGCTGTTCCCCCTTCAAGCCCACAAGGCAGGGGGGAAAGCAGTTTTTTGTGCCTTCTTCTTCCCCCATTCAAACCTCCAGAGATGAGGTGGGGGCAGATGGGGAGAAGGAAGAAGGGATTTGGAGTGCCCCACATGATACCAACAAGCCTTACAAGGAGGACCAGCATTGCTATTGTGATCGCTACTATCATTATCCAACAAGAAATTTGCATGTCTGCACAGTGCAAATGAACCCAGTCAATGTAGGTACAGAACAGAAATGCCTATAAATATTCATATGAAACATTATTTCAATGGTTTATTGCATATCAAGAAAATTTAAGTAATTTTTCTAAGAAATGAGAATATTTTTTTTTCTATCAGTTTATTCAGTCAATACAGATGACTCTATAGAAAAGGACAATGACCATTAAACTAGTATTACTCTTCACATATGATTGATCACTTAATTCTAGTAGTCTCTGAAGAAGCTAAATAATCACTATTTGATACAGAATTGCACTCAAGATTTACAGGGTAAACACCCATCACATTTTAGACACCATACAACAGCCCAAGATAAAATTATCAGTTCATCATTAGTATTGTTAAGCGGATCACGTAGATGCTGGAAATAAATCCCCAAATACCAGAACCTCAAGCAGCATCCTAATTGAAATAAAACAATCTTCATATTCAGGTTATTAAGTAACTTTAAATTACTATATTCAGTCACACCTCTTGTTCTGCATTTAAAATAGAAGCATGATCCAATGTTTCAGGGTAAACTGTTATGTCGCTATGAAGAAAAACTGTCAAGATAGTAAAACACAGGAAGCAACAACGAGGCAAATTCCAGTAGTGGTATAGCTAGACTATGTTATTAATTTTGAATTAGGTGTGAGTGATGTGTTTAACATTTGCGCTAGAGATCATGGTGGAAGGGCTCCATCCAATTCTTCTTTATCAAAAAATGGCCCCTTTTATGACCTCTCTGAATAGTGATATGTGAAAAATTTATAGCTACATTATATGATGCTACTAAAGCTCTGGCAAACAACAAAGGTTGTTGGCAATGATAAGTGGCTGCACATAGTAGAGAAATCTTCCTTATCCAGAGTTTACCACCAGTTGTTTACTTTTATAAATGGTGGAAAAACCTGTAGAGAAATGGGGAATAAGTTTGAGAGCAGAGCAAGTAATTACCATGTTCAGCCAAAATCTTGCCCAGAATGCAGTTGGTAACCATCTGCCTTTGTACTATTTGTCTGTGGCTCTGGCTGTGCCTGACCTACATGTGACACTTCCGAGCAGATGTGCATCAGGATACAGCAGATGAGAGAATGCCAGCCTCTGCCAAAAGGACTCCACACATATTGAGAAGGATGAATACCAATAAATCAGGATCAGATCAGATGTGTTGTATGGCTTTTTCATAGTTGAGAAACAGTTGAATTGTTTTATCTATTAGATTAATTGATAAAGGATTTAATAGTAATAGGTCTTCCTGCTTTGTTTGTCTTAAGCAGTAAGATAATGTTTGCATCCACACAGGACCTTTTATTTTCAGGGCATTAAATACTGAAACAGAGATTTGATGTCTGGAAATTGAGATCTACCAAAATGACATTAATTCCATCCTATTACCTCCCACTTACCTTCTATTCATACTTCATTTAACATGTATGAGTGAGTGACTGAGGCATAATATCAGAGTTCACAGGCTTAGAGTATAT
This sequence comes from Semnornis frantzii, assembly GCA_013399775.1. Lineage (NCBI taxonomy): Eukaryota > Metazoa > Chordata > Aves > Piciformes > Ramphastidae > Semnornis > Semnornis frantzii. The sequence goes on along the minus strand of VWYK01043381.1, from coordinate 49,612 downwards.
ATTTAAGATATTTTGGGAAGTGGATAACAGAGGGGGAGGAGGATGCTCAAAAGGATTGAACACAGATGAGTTGAATGCATGTATGTTGGAAGGGGTGCTCTCGATGTGTATACAACCTGCATGACAACTGAGACAGGAGAAGAGCTGCACTGTCAACAAGCACCGTGTAGAAATGAAGATAACTACATGCTTAGCTAGCATCCCCTGTCTGTCTGATACAAAGGAGCCTGGTAACTCTTCATTTAAATTGTGGGAAATGGCATTTTGTGGTAGGCACTTGTCATTTGGAAGAAGTGTTGCAGTTAGATGGTCAAGAAGGATTCACTGGGAAGAGTTTTTGAAGTGATGTTAAGAATAACGTTAGGGCTGCGTGTAGGACTGAAACTTCGATTTCAGTCTTTCCAAAATCGGCTTTGCAGCTCTGCAAAGTTCTTCTTAATGTAGTAGGGTGTTTAATTGCTACAATATCTTTTAAGGAAGTTTCATTTGAGGATCTGTTTAAACCTAAACAATGCCTCATTAAAAATTCTTTGTATAGTGGTTTCTTTACATAAAGAATGAAAATAGTTTTCTCATCTAATATCTGGGAGTTACACAACGTCAGTGAATACATCACAGACAACTCATAAGCATTTGTATCCACTGGATACCCAATACAGTTAGCTATATGATTTTAAATAGGAATGCCAGATTTTTTCTTCAAGAAAACAAGTGAGCAAAAAACCGAAGCAAAATCGGTGAGAACACAGAATACATTTGATTTAATAAGGGTGCATGTGTCTTTTCAAAGACAGGTGAATAAATTTAGAACATAGGGATTTGTATCTTCTTTTTTTTTTGTATTCTTATGGTTATTAATATCAATAGTATTAATTTAGCTCACGGTTATTTTAATCCTAGTATGTTTTCAGAATAAAAAATAAGGCTTTGATGTCCTTGAATGTACATGAAATCTGTACATTCAAAAATAGCATGTTTCCCCCCCTCCTTGGAGATGTCCAAGGCTGGTTTTGATGAGGTCTTGAACAGCCTGGTCAAGAGGATTTTGTCCCTGCCCATGGCGGGGATGTTGGAACCAGATGATATTTAAGGTCCCTTCCAACCCAAACCATTCTATGATCCCCTTGTACTGACTTCCTTGGCTGCATTAATATGCTCTCATAGATCCCTGCATTTCCTGTTCCCAGTTCAGTTTTGCACCTACTGCAGAATTTAGAGGGCTACAGAGCTGAATGCCATGACCCAGGCTGCAATCACCTCGGCACATCATGCTACATTGCCATAAGCAGAGTTAGGACTCTTTCCATGGAGCATACACTTTCCAGGGCTACCAGGTTTATGAGTGTTCTGATGGTAGTTCCTCAGGGATGTACAGGAACTGAGGAGTCATGCTGCTCTTTATGCATATGTTCAAAGGGCAGAAAAGAGCTATTTGAATCATGCTGTTTGGATCACACCCTCTTGATCTCCCTGAGTGCTGAATGGGAATGTAGTTCTGGTTTATTCTTTTTGTTAACAGATTAATACTTGAGTGACACCACTGGTTCCTGTCCCCAGTTGGTCAAGTGGCTATCTCCTAGGAGTTAGGTGTATGTAAAGGGCAGGTGCGAGGAATTGCCACATTTCATTCAAAATTACCAGGCATCCTACAGCTGAGACAGGACCTCCTAGCAATATTTCAATCTTGCGTTTTTCATGAAAGCTGCAAGGCCTTCTAGTTACCTTGATATTTAAGGCAAGTGGCAGCAATCTGTAGAACCCAGTAATAAAATTACATCAAAATGACAGTCTTTAAGATAGAGCAAGAAAAAATTGTAGTACTTTCTTTTGCACTAATGATTTGAGAGTAGACTTTGGGGAATAAGGCTACACAACCTAATTTTTTGTATCGTTTATATTGGCACAATCTTCTTGTAGGCCTTTATTATAGCATTTAAGCTTCAAGATTTCCTTAAAAATCACAAAATAATAGATTAACCTCAGCACTAAAGAAATTACTTTTTTTTTTTTTTCTTTTTCCCAAGAAGTTTTTTTAGTAGGCTAACTNGAAGTTTCTTTAGTAGGCTAACTCTTCTGTTCAGAGTAATACATGCAGAGCCTATTAATTTTACTATTTCATTAAATCAATTTTAATTTCAAACTGTGGGACTTCTTTTCCTGATTCCCCTTCTCTGCTGGGGAGGGGACACTGGGTGATAGAGTGACTGCTATAGTTTGACCTCAGATACAGGCTAAACATACACATTTATTCCACCAGAAGAGTTTTGGCAGAGCCCCAGCAACCATCATCAAACTTTCTCGGCAAAGTGGATTGTCCTTAGTGTTTTATGGAATTACTGTCAGACTAATTCCTGGCCTTTGCAATTCAGAGACTGCAAGTCACCTCACCTAAATGCTGGCAACTACGACAGAGATGTTTTAACCAGAGGTATTCTCTTAGTCACTTTTTTTCTTATCAGCAGAGAGAAATGAGCCCTTCACCCTTGTGAGTCATCTTGTCCTAAGGTAATAACCTAAACCAGATCAGACGACTCATGAACTAGAAATGTGTTTCTATCCATTAGTCTAGGAAGGGAACTCCAGTTTAGCTCAAGTGGAGACAACTACCCAGCAGATGCCTCAGGTTAGGTGAGATGAATACTATCAAGTGTCTCTCCAGCATTTCTGTGTCCTTGGTAGAGTAGCCAGGAATAATTTGTCATAAAAGATGAAGTTTGCATTCAAAACAAGGTCTTCCCATGTAATAGCTTGCTACAGGGCACAGTCCCTTTCTTTCTGGAAGGGAGAACAGAAATAGGGCAGTTTCTCCTGCAGTGGCAAAGCATAAAAGACAGAAACAGTGTCCATAAAAATTTAGAGATGCAGTGAAATTGCACCCTGCTGCTCTAACAAAGGATCCAACTTTCCGCAGTCCAGAAGAAACGAAACTACTGCAGCATGACAGACTCCGCACCCCTCTCAGCACACGTTATTTGGTGGGTGGGTGATGCTATGGATTTGTGTTTTCTGAGTGAGGAAGAGGAAAAGAAACAACAGGACATTTTAAACTGATTGAATAAATTCCAGGTGTGTCTTTGAAGAATGCTAAAATACTCTGTTTCTTTTCACTTACAGTATGTATCCTATTATAAAATAGATCTGATGGGAAAACCAGCATGTACCTCCACATTTATTGCATTTCTGGAAGTGTATCCATATTTATCACTGGCATCTGCTGTGGTGAAGGACCTCGACTAGATTCCAAAAGTCCTGAATAAAATTTGACTACCTTTATTATGGGGGAAAAAAAACAAACAAAAAACTTTTGCGGGCTCACTGCAATTAGCAGAAAGACTGTATTTTGTTCTGCATGCCCTTTACTAGCAGTAATCCAATATTGAATTGCCTTGGAGTCTCAGCAATAACTGGGTCAAACTCTCTCATAACTCTTTCCGCTTGACCTGGAAAATTGACACTACCATAGGAGTGCACAGTATATGTGTATACTGCTGAAACACCGTCTGTATTTCAATTTTGCATTCAGTTCTCCATTTTTTTTACCTTCTCTTTGTGATTTATTTGAAGCTGGTGTACGTCTCAATTTTTTTTCCAACCTATTTAGCCACTAGATAAAGACCACTTAGCTGCTGGCAGAAGCAAAATTCATCTTCACGCAGCATTTATACTGAGCATGTTCTAATTAAGTCAGTTAAAATAGGTATCTGCAGTTCAGCATGTCTGAGCAGCTCTCCATTCATCAGTGATCTCCTGTAAACATTTAGGACGTCTTGACCTTGGTTGTGTGCATAGAAAATGTGATATGAGTCAGATTCACACGCTGCTTCTTGGCAGACAGGCAGCAGCATCCTGAGCTGATACTCCAAGTTATTCCTGGTTCCAGATGCAAAGAGCCAAGAAGAATAGTGACAGCTCCTGGAGATCATGTTGAGGTCCCATGGCAGGAATCAGGCATCAGGAAGAGGATAGGATTAGATATATGATGTGATATGTGGAATCCCCATCAAATATGCTCACAGAAAACTGGATAAACCATATTTTTCCAGTATGTGAATGTAACATTCTCAATTGATTTTATAGAAATCATGTGTTTTAGAAGTAGGCCCAAATTAAACTGATAAAATCTTCACCCACCGACACATGTTTTTTAGCTGGCTCTGAGAAGTTGGTATATATATAATTAATTCATTATCACACACATATTCATTATCACAGCCTGAGTGTTTCATTAATTCTATCTACAAATATTTCCCACTTTGGAAAATCCATACATGAAGTTGTCATTTTAGTAAAAGTTCATACCTAAGCTTTTGAACCAGCAGAACAAGTTATACTGAAAAAACAGGTGGTTTGCATGCATGAAATCATGACAGAAAAGAAAGTATTGCTATTCATGTTTCCAGGTTTTGCCTAAACTACAGTCTACACAGTATATGAAATCCAGTTCTTATTCATGTCATAACCAGATTGGATTTGAATGTACATTTCTTACATCCCCAGAGTGCCTAATCAGCAGGCTGTGTAACACAAGGACGCTTCTGTCAATGCCACTCCTCTTCGTATCTAAAAGGTTATTGGGGTAGGAACTGGTGCCCTGCTATTACAAGTCCCAGATGAATGCCCTGACCTCTACTTCATCTATCTTTCTCTCCTTGTCTGCCTCTGGCTCAATTTATATTTAACCACTGAGCTTTTGTCTAAAACAAGCACTGTATTCTTTGCCTCTTTCTCTGCATTTTGAATGCTGTCTGTACTTTGCACTTCATTTCGTGAGGGATTAAAATGCTTGAAATAGATTTGATATGTTTTGCTTCAGCCTGAAGTGATAATTGTTATAATTTGCTTCTATAAGAGATTTTTTTCAAAGTTTTCATTTTAGCTCAAGTTTCATAGCCACTTTTTGGTTTGAAAGATGAACTGAAGAATATATATATTTTTTAAATCCTAATTTCTCTTTGTTCTGTTCATTATACCATCTGCTGTCAACTGCCTTGAGGTTTGGTAAGGTTTCAGACGCTGAATGTCCTTGCCGGTGGAGACTAAGCTTAATAATTTAACAGCATTTTCAGTGTTCAAAGCTAGGAGAGTTTGAGCTGTTAAGCCAGTTAGTTGTAGTTGCACAAAGTTCTATTATACAGTACAAAATGCCCATAATTTCCAATCTATTAAAGCAGTCTCTTTGCATTCCAATTGCACTCCCCGATGTTTAAAAAGTGCTAATTAAGCAAAACGAGTTCAGCTTCAGTTTTATGTAAGGGACTTTTGCTTAAATTTATCAAAAGCCACCCCAGACAAAAACTTTGGAGGTGAGGGAAAGTGAGATAAATTTTAACTTTCAAAGAACAGACAGAGATATGATCAGGAGCTTATTATGACCTCGATATTTTTGGCATTCAGATAGATAAAGCAGATAGGTTTCCTGTGTGTCATCCCTCTAGAAAAGACTGTTGAAATCAGGTAGATTTTATAATCCTATCTTTACTCCACTTCATGGAAGCTAAGGAGCATGGTGAACAAAGCATATTTTTCATGCAGAGAAATCACAGTAAGATGTTTCCTCTATCAGCACGCTTTCCCTCTCCTCAATTGGCTAAGGATACATCTCTCCTGAAAGGGCAAAGTTAAGAAACAACAGGGATCCAGAGAGAGGTAGCAGCTTCAGGCTCTTCTACAAAGAAGTCCTGATGAACATCCTGTGCTTTGCCTATTTTTATCTCCATTGTGCTCAGAAATGTCATAAAAGCTCCTGTTAAACTTCAATATAAGAACAGCTACCAGCAGGAAATGAAGGTTTGATGATACGAGGCTGAAATTATGACCAGCCTTGTGAGGTATGGTGACTTGAGATGAAAAGCGAGCTTTACATGCATTCATAAAATAAACATGGATACATATGAAGAAAACCAAACCAAAACGAAAATGCCAAACAATCAAAAAAAACCTAAACTCCCCCAAACTCCAAACCCACTCACAACTATCTGCATAAGTACTTCTCAACAGAAAGAAATTACGTGATTATGCTTTAACTGACAGTTAAAGGCTTTGGATAGCATTCCCTAGGTACAGTAAAAAAATAGTGAAAAAGAAACCAAACAGAAGTTGAAGGCCTGGACAAGGAAGACATGGTGCTACCTAGAAACCTTTCACTGGTGAAGGTGGTATATTTCTGCTACTCAAGTGGCTGAAACCACAAGTAGAGCATGGCATGTAGAGCTACTGGGGCATTGATGTCCTGACATATGTCAGGTTCTCTTGCCATTTGAAAAGCCCTGGGGTTTCCAGGCCTCTAAAAGAACACAGATGTTCTGCAGGTTAGTGTGATATTTCCTAGCATTATACTTTCTAACCATCCACATGCTTCCAACAACGTTAGACAGGGAGACCTAGACTGCCAATGACTACAATGATACCTGTATGTAGCCAGCAACCTACATGGAGACTCCAAAATAGAGGATTCTTCACCAAGAGTCCAAAATTAGATAAATGCTTAAGCAATTTTGAGCAGAGGGATGATAAGGAAACTAATACTGATTATAAATTAAATTGAACCCTATTTGATAGCTAAATCCTATTAAAGTAAGCAGGTGGATTACAAATACTATGTTTGGTAATGAAACGGGCGTGTGGAAAATGTTCTGTAGGCCAAAACCAAGCGAACACAGAACAAGTCTTAACACAGGATGAGTGTTAAGGCTTATTAACGGTTCAGTTCATCTGTTGTGGTGGCTGGTACTGTGCACGATCGTAATGGAGAAATAGCATCCAGGCAAAGCAACTAGTCCTTGTACATGCCTTATTTGCTTTGCAATGGCATGAGCCTGACCATTAGGCATCAAATGTCAGATTCATTAAATGTCTGTACTGCAGCCATCTGTGTGTAATCTGGTCACCCTATTATAAACTGACATGTCAAGGACACCAATCCCCTCCCTCGTTTCAGATATTCCCCTGAGGGAGGGAAAAATTTGCCCTCCAGCAGCTATAGTGGATGCCCTGCCGAGGTGGGCAGAGGGGTCCCATCCAAAGCTTACTTGTGCACAACTTGGTACACTTTTACACTGGCAAACACCAAATACAACAGGACTGCAAAAATGCACATGGAGAATTCAGCTTTCATGCTAAAAACGGGATGTCACTCAATGCCTGTCTATTTTGGGCTCCTGTCTCTCAAGAATTGTCCATGCTAAGGAGGCAGATCTGGTGAAGTCTTTGCTGAACCTGCATTGATCCAATGAGCTCAGACCATTAGCACACAATTGCAGTTTGGCGTGTGACTATCACATCTCACATTGCTGGCAGGAGACAGCATCCTCACCAAGGTGCAGTGCCATGCAACACCAGCTGTCCTATGCTGAGGACCTGAACTTCTGCCGCTATCCAGGGCTGTGTGGTATGGTGTGGACACACTGGTTTGCTTGGTGGCACCATGCTCTCGTGAGCTTTACAGGCACCATCTGTCACAAAATATATTCCACCACTGAGTAAAAACCAAATGACACCTCCAAGCCATCAGAAAAAAAAGCAAACCCAAATCCCATCAGCCTGACACTTTTACAACACCCTCATTTAACAGCATGCAGCAGTAGCCAAAAGGCAGGGTCAGCAACCAGTATTAAAGCAAAGGGACACTTGCAGTGCTGTGGGAAAGGAAGACAGATGGGACGTCTCATGGTGAAAGTGCCTTGCTATGACAGTGCACTGCCAGTTCACTGAGACAGGCACAGACATGAAATACTGAGGGAGGAGGAGGAGGAGTTACACTCAGTGAAAGGGAAGTTATTTAGTGTGCTAGAAGATAATAGTTGCATTATTTTCTCACTCTGTATGCACGGAAAGCAACATTATGGGAGAAATTAATTCTTGCAGATTATCTACTTTCCAAGCCAACAGAGATTCAACAAAGACTGAAATAAATCCATAATGTGTACTATCTGTCTACATTCTAAATCAATATTAGAGATGGGCTACTAGTGTGAAAAGCCAGAGATCCAGGCCAGAGATGCATGCAGTATTACAGGGACAGGGAGAAATCCATACACTCAGTGTATTTATCTACATTCTAAGCCAGTATTAAAGCTAGTTTACTCATGTGAAAAATAAGTGCTACATAGTTTGGAGGGGGAGAACACATCAATAGCTGTACTGTGGAGACGTGTGTTAAATAACAATGATTGCCTTCATGCCATTCCTCTCTAGTGCACCTGTATTGTGCAGACAAATTCTATAGTTCCCCAAAACACTTGAGTTAAGAAGTCATCTTTGAAAGAAGAATATTTATGTGTTCTGTCAGTTTCCTTCTGAACTTCATCAGGAACTGCTTAAAATCACTCTCAGTGCTCTCTCCCCCTCATGGTGTTTTCTACAGAGGTTATCACAATGGTGGGTGACCTCACCAAGCCTAAGAAAAGCAGCGCTGGTCTCCACAGGGACTAGCCCTTCCCTCTGTTCATGCTTCCTTCTCCCAATGACAGGCAGTGCCTTCTTTTCTCCATGCTTCACTGGTTGCCCTTCCTTCACTTCATTTTGCTTGTAACTGTTCAGCTTGACAGTTTTACAACACATGAAAAAAAGAAGCAGGTGAAGTCTGATCCTCTGTATCCAATTCTCTGGGATTTGGTTGTTTAAAAGTAATACAGCTGGCACAGAGTAGGCATAGAGAAAAATGGTTTTCTCCCTACAGAAGGCTTGACCAGTCCCAGGTTTGCCTGCCGCTGACCCTTGCACCTCTCACACACATGCTGTTTTATTGTCTGCTTGCAAAAAGGCTGCCTCCTGCAAGCACCAGGCTTGCACAAGCTGCTCTGCCCTGCTGTTCTCCTTTATCCCTCTGCCTTTGCAGGTATCTTTTGCCCTTTAGCTTATCAACACCAGGAGGGGCTGACTGAGCTAAGTCTTTTCTATGACTGCAGTCTCACCCCCATCAACACCTGTCTCCTTCATAAATTAATCCAAAATCAATCAATAGCCCATTGCAATAACCCATGTCCCTTGCTTTGCACACACATTTATCTTGCTCTGATTAATCTCTGAACAATGAGTCACCAGCCGTTCAGCTGAATTTTGGGAGCTCTACAAGAGACCAGCCTGTTCTGGAGCTCACCGTTTATTTTCCATGTCAACAGGAGTTGTTCCTCTAGAAAAGAAAATTGTCCCCGTGGTCTGTTCAACGTATTCAGGTGCCAATGAATAATTATCCCCAAATAAGCCCCCTCTTTATCAAAATAATGTTTAATATGGGTATTTGAGGGCTGCTTACGAGAGTATTTTGCAATGTTCTGTGACGTCAGTCAAGTGCAGCAAATCTGTAAGGGAAAGGCATAATCAAGTAGTGCTGGGAACACTGTATGTAAATTTTAGTGAGTATCTGATCTGGACTGAGTCCTAAAGTTAACCTGATAAAACTAACACTTGCCAAAGATTCACGTACAGCTCTCCTCTCTTTGCCTCTAATGAAGTTCTTCTGCATACATGCAAATGAAGGTAACCAGACCCCACAGCTGCAGAGTCACAGCATCACGCAAACATCCAGGTCAGAAAAGACCCTCAGGATCCTGTCCACACAATTTCTCTAAATTATTTTTATAATTAATTTCTTCCTGAGATGACTGTCAGTTCTGTTGACTGGTTATGCCACAGCTATGAAGCAAGGAAAACTGATTACAAAATTCAAGATAGGTAGAAGATATTCTTTATTTTACTAAGCGAGAAGCATTTTTTGTCAAGAGCTGTACATAACAGGCAGGTAGCCGTTGGCATTTTCTGCTGTAAGCACTGCAGGTAGTGATGGAGAAAAGTGTGGTTTTGGAAAGTGCCAGATTACTGTATTACACTATTGGACATGTGGTAGCAAACAAAATGTGCACTGTTGGCAAGCAGGCAACATGGTTTTGTTCCAGCTATCTGTCCTCCTATCTACCTGATGTGACCATACATTTTTAATGACCGCTCATTTTTAGTTTATTTTAGAAATGATGGCTTGATGCATTGGACTGAGATCTGAGCTCCTGGAGAGAAATTTCATGTCAGATTCTCATATCTGATGCCCCTGTGGACTTGGGTGCTTCTGATCCTGCAAGTTGCTCAGCATTGTATAATTCCTGTGTCCTGGTCCACCAAAGGTCTTAAACATATGATTAATTTTCAGTCCCTTTGACTTCAGTGACAGAACCGATTAGTTGGATTCACTCCTAGGTAGTTAATCCTCCTATCTGAATTTCAACATTAGCAAAATGAGGATAATTCTTTCTTTAATATAGAGAGGTACAGCGAACATTAATTAGTTAATATATGTGGAGTGCTTTGGAGATACAGAGGCTATCTAGATGTTAATTTATGCAGATAGTGGAAGAAGTAGAGGGAAATAATTGCTGTCTCTCACCTGTGCAGGGTTTCAGAGTAGCATTCATTCCCTCACCCACTGAAGAACAGAAACTAAGCACTGAGACAAGCCCACGCTTAGGAGACGCTCAGAGCATGCTTATCAGATTTAACACACTTTCCCATTTAAGGGAATGCAATCAGCTCTGTATTTGCATTTCCCTTGCAAATGAGCTTCACTGACTCCTTACAGTTGGCTTTACACTAGCTGCGTCTCATATCTCAGTGCCGTGGTAGCAAACTGCCTCAGCACTGTAGCATGCTTTCATCTAACATGTATCTATATTTAATTATGAACCTGGCAAGGAGACTCCAGTGCTGGTGACTGGAGGATTCTTACTCATTCCTGTTTTGAGATGCTGCATTTGGGCCTTGTGAGATCTTGTTTTGGCCAAGTGCTTATCTCAGATCTATAGATAAATAAAGGGCATAAAAGGGACTGGTTTATCTCATTTCATTTTAAGATGTTTGTACAAAGTTTCTGTTCTAATGAGTAAAGTGGCTTCAGTGACGATGCCCTTGCCGTTGGCTCAGGAGGCCTGTGACTGGTAGTTATCTCTCCAAAACTACAAAGCCAAGGCAGCCCCTAGATCCCTTTCCCACCTGACAGAAGTAATAAACCACTGCAAATCATAAAGCCAGACCTCTCCTCTTATCAGTCAGGAAAAAAGCTGAATAGTAGAGTCTCTGGAATGCTTCTCAGGTTGTGCTCACAGAATAACAGAAAGATAAGGGTTAGAAGGGACCACCGAAGATCATCTAGTTCAACCTCTCCACCAGAGCAGGTTCAGCTAGAGTAGGTTTCACAGCACAGCTCTCAGGGTGTGACTTTGAGTGACTTTGGAAAAGGAGACTCCACCACCTCTCTGGGCAGCCTGTTCCAGTGCTCCTCGGATTTTGAACCAGCATTTCAAGCCCACACTCTCTGGTTATGCCATGGATTTGGTTCTTCTTCCACTGAAGAACTACTGCCCCAGCTGCAAATGGGTAGTGAATGTAAATGCAAGTCTTTATACTCAGCTCTTCACCTGCCTGCAGACCTAAGGAATGTAGGAAGAGACCTAAACAGGGCTAAATAAAGAATGAGAGAAATAAGACTCTGAGTCTTGTGCCCCTTGAAGATCAAAATCTCAAGACACTGTTTCTAATCTTGAGAGAGATAAGCCTGACAGTACATGCTGCCTGTCAGCAAGGAAACATCTTTAAACCTGAGGCTGGGAGGCTGGTGGCGGTGAGTGTAGATGGTAGTCCTGGCACCTGGAGGGATTCCAGAGGCAGCACAGGCACAAGAGGGGTCTGCCTAGGGGATACAGATAGCCCACCACACATCTCAGGTCAATGTGATAGCTCTGCTGAGTTGCAAAGATTATTATAAAAGTCACCTTAAATAAAGTTGCTGCTGCCTGGAAAATGTGGCTGATATGTGAGAACAATAGCCTATAAAATCTCAGCAACAACCTTATGTAGCCATGCACTCTGATTCACATCTTCTCTCCCTAATGAAACAGCATCAGGTTTTATTGCTCATGAGCTTGTTGATAATGGAAAACAAACACTCTGGATGAAAATGAAGAGAATAAGTTTTTCTAATTTTTGTCTTACTTGTTTACCAATGTGTGCTAGGTTCTGAATTAACTTTTATTCATTCCTAAGGTGAATGCCAGCTATCTAAAACTGCATCAGTAATGTAGAGAATGTGTGAATCTTCTGACTGATATGCTGTGATTTTATGGAAATTTGCACCTTGCCAGGAAGGAGGCCATCACCAGTGAGGTCACTGGCACTCAGTTCACGGAGATAACAGCCACATGTCAGGGATTACTGCTTACACCAGAATTTCACCTGTGGATGGTTCTGCTGACTGTTAGCAAAATCAAGTTTCCAGTCCCTGAGCATAGGGCTTTGTTCAAATATTTAAATGCAGCAGACAGAGCTCACAACTTTAAAAATACTATGTAAAAATACAAATAGTAGCACCATAGGAACTTGCCAGTTGGTGTTTGCATTACAGCAAACATATCACACTGTTACGATATGCCAATCTTTCTTAAAATTTACTACTGGCTTATCAGAAGCCAAACAATTCAGAATATATATATATATATATATATATTTTTTTTTTAAACACAGAAGCTTTCAGAAACTCAGTTCTGTATTTTATTTTGTATTATGGTATTGCCCATGAGCTCTGCTTGGGGTTGCTGGATACAACACAAACAGAAACAAATCAAATTAGAGATAATTAAATCCAAACAGAAAGAAATGAGAAGTCAGAGATGGTCTGTACCTCACAATGTTTATAGTCTTGGTAGATGAGGCAAACGTAAAGGAAAGGAAGAGAGAGAAAGGGAAGTGCTAGAGAGAGGGAATCTGTATAATAATGGAGGAGTGGTGGCAACAGAGAGATGAAGTGACTTTGGCTAAGGTTATATAAGAAGCCTTAAGCAGAGATGGAAAATGAGACCAGAGCTCCTGAGACTCTCAATCACAAAGCAATCTTTCCCATTCTGTACAATTTCTCTTTCTTTCCCTTCTCCTCTTTTTAAGGCAGAAGATGTTTCATGTGAACATCTGCAGTTCCCCAAATTCATTCTTGTTTCCCATTCTGGGATACTGAAGACAAACAATCCCCATGTTTTGGGGCTCACCCTCATGCAGTCTGTCTGTGCTTAACAGGTTTATTTTCAGGCTCAGTCCTGATGATAATCATCACAGTGAGCTTTCCAAAGCAGGGATGAGATAGTGACAATTTACTTGGCTCAGTTTCTCTGCCTGAGCTAGTAAACAAATATTATCATTGCAGATGTGAGTAGGAACTGAGTAGTTTCCCATTATGCAGCAAGTCCCCACCATGGAGAGTCATGCCTTTTTCAGACTTCATGATTTCTAAAATCTGACTTTAAAGTCCATCACTGGACAACCAACCAGAAAAAGCAGTTGGTACTCTGTGGGGGCTGGGGGGTGGAAATACACCATCCAGCATGGGAGGAATAATTCCAGCTCTGCTCTGTGAGCTGAGGCCTGGACACAATGAGAAGCCAGTAGCTCACAGAGAGAAGGCACCCAGTTCTGGTTGACAAGCCAAGTGGTAACTGTGTTGTGAAGCATACACAGAAGCCACAGCGGCCACAGCTGGGGAGCTTGAAACTGCGGCCAGCTGAGTGAGGCTTCACAGGTCTAGGGCTGGCTGGGAGCAAGTCTGTACTACCACCTGATGCATGGTGGCAATATGGGAGCAAGTAGTCATTCAACTCAAACCATCTTGCAGATGGTTTCTCAGCTTAGCTAAGCAGTTAGGAGGGAGCAACAGGGTAACACAATTACAGTGATCCTGGGATCAAAGTTGCATTGCACCACTGAGTCATAGCAGCCTGTAGCCATGAGAGCTTCAGGAATGGCACAGTATGCATTAGATAGAGCAAACTCTGTCCTGCAGAAATGCATATGTATGCATGTATAATAGCTGCTGCTGTGGAGCAAAGCCTTGTGAGCACCACACAGGCAGCCAGCACAGCTCTGGATCCCAACCCTTGTAGGTGGTGCGGTCATGTTGCAACATTCACTTTTGGGATAATTAGAAGCATCAAACATTTCAGCAACTTGCAAGTAACTGCAAAGAAAGCCTTTAGGATTCATGTTACTCATCTGTTCTGAATGCTAAGAGTTGTGGAGGATCAGCTCAACTGGAAAGGCAAGGTGTTCCCAAGCGGGGAAAAAAGAGGATATTTTGAATAGGACTTGATAATATACAAGAGCAAAAAAAAAAAATATGTTTGCTTGAATTAACAACCTAAAATCATCTTGAGGATGGAGGTAGGAAAAGTTTACTTCAGAATGTCACATTAGCAATCCTCTGTGAGAAGCGTTGTGTGCAGATTTTATATTGATATGGCAGTGGAGATGATGAAGGATGTCAAAGCAAGGACACAAATTGATTCAAGACTGAAAACAGGTGGAAATGAGAAGCAGGAGAGAGCACAGTGCTTGGCTACAATGAATTTTTTATTTCATCCTCTGCCAGCTTATCACTGAGGGGGTTTGGTGACATCTTGGCCAGCCTGCATAAGTACTTCCATAAGGAGTTATTATGAGGAAGGGGTACCGCATGAGGAAGGCATTCAGTATAACCAATAAAAGATTTGGGACAGTGGGGTTGAATAAACACAGATTGAAAGTAGAATATAATTTCTTAGGAGGGTAGATGTTCCTTTGCGTCATCGTAGCATAGATGTGCCATTACAAAGATCTCTCAGCTTAGTAAACCTGATAACTTGGATCCTACCTTGTCCGCTACTCTCTTGGCAGAAAGCTAAAGTCACTGAGGCCTCATCAAAAGAAGGCCTTGCACAAAATGACAGTCAATGAGGGGAGGAAGGGAACATGACCGTGACTTGAACAAGGTTGTTTGGCACCCCCTTGGTGCACTGGCTGAGCATCTGTAGCTCTGCACACAGACAGTAATTCTAACAAAATCTCACACTTCAGAGATTCACAGGCAGCCCCAGCAGACAGCAGTTAATTAATGCATTACTGTCAGCATTACTACCATTTTGACTTCTTCTGAAACATAAGACTTTGACATCACTAGATCACAGCCATAGAATGAGTAACAAGGCTGGTAAGCCCCACACAGAGGTTTCCTGCAGGCACTTGGAGTGATCCAGTGGCTGTAACTCTGCAGCCCGTTTCATGGGGCCGTGGTGTGCTGCACAATTTTCAGAATCACTCTTTTACAGATGAGCTGTACACAACCTTGCAAGCACCTGCTCCACACAGAAGGGATTATTTTGATACCAAACTTCAAGCTCCAAAAGTCAGGATGTGTCTACACAAACAGGTGCGGATGAGTGTGTTTGCTTTGCATATTCTCAAATGCAGGTGGAAGAGCACACCTGCCTGCACCCAGTGGGGCTGTGTATTTTTAGATGAGTTCAAACCATTGGCTTTCTCTTTTTCTCTCTAAAGGTTGATTGAGCAAACCACATGGCCAATGCTAACATAGTGGTGTTCTCGGTTTGCGTAATATTTTACCCCCTTATTTTTAACCTCAAAATTAGCAGATTAATTTGTGTTAAGTTCTTCCTAAAGCCTTCCTGAAACCAAAAGTCATTTTCAGATGAATTTTCATGCCTTGAAGGGAATATAGCTGCAGGTGTTTGTTACATGTGCACAAACTAGAATCTGCCTGGTGATGTTTCTTCAACCTTAACTTTTCTGTTGTAAAACAGAGTAAATACTGAGACAGCTGGTTCACTGTGGGGAATCTGTGGCTGACAAAACTTTAGTGTAAGAAGGCTGATTAAGTGATACTTGCAGTACTTCAAATCTTGACAGTGGCTGAAGCACAGCAGTAGGCTCAGCTGGAGCATCATTCTTCCTTTGATGGCAATAGAGCAGCCCTTTCTGGACTTGTTATTGTCCTGTATTACATGAGTAACATAGCTGGGGGATCATGAAAGGGACTATTTGGTTTTCTTGGTCAGATAAACTTGCGGGGAAATTATGGTAATTTTCAATTAAATAGCTATGAGGAGTGCAGTATCATATGCTAGCTAGGCTTATCCTATCTTTTAGGCAAAGAAATTTCATGTTAGTATTTAAAAGGCAAGACAGCCTCTATTAACAAACCCAGGTGACTGAGAGGAAAGAGAAGCAAAGATGGATAAAGACAAGAGAGTCACATTTCAGATCAGTGTTATAGGATGCGCTTTATAACAGCTATCTGCTTTGGAGCAGGCTGTACTTTGGAGTCTTTAGTTCAGATTCCCCATAAATATGAAAGACCAAAAGGCATGACCTGCCTTAGATAGTGGTATGACAATGACAAGCAGTAAAAAGCCCAAGGGCAAGGCATGATTTGCCTCCTGTGTTGCTTTTACTCTGTTATTTCTCCAAGACAAGGTCATGGTACTGAAGTGAGATTCCTAGTGAACTCTGCTGGGACACATAATTTGGTGTCCGAAAGACTGGGTTCTCCCACTATGGCTGTGGGAAATTTGAAAATTTCAGTTTTGAAATCACAACGTGGCTTAAATAAGAAAAACAGGGTCTAATCCAGAGGAAATATTTTCTTACCTCCCCACTCTGTTTCTCAACACATAAAGGCAGACCGGGTTATGGCACCTCCTCTCTCAGTGAGCCATCACTGCAAGGGGTCAAATGGGCTCCTCTTGATCAGGAGTGCTACTCAGTCTCAGTAAAATGTGCAAAGGTTACACTGTCTCTTCGAGTGCCGGAAAGTTTTGTACAGTCCCAAATGGTATGAAAAGCATAAAATCAGTCAAATTTCATCATGAAAGGTATTATTAATTTAGTGGACTATGGTTGGAAACTTTCCAGACTAATGCGATATTTTCTCCTTGCCAAATTCAAAAATGTGTAAGAGAAATGACTTAGAAATAAATTAGCCTGTTTGGCAAAAGTGCAATCTACTGGGCTTCCAATTAGTAAAGGCAGGGAAAACATGAAAATCTTGTGAGAAAGCACTGGCTAGCAAAACTACAACCAGAGAAATGTTCATGTAGATGTGAAACAAAGCTGAGAGCCTGGAGCCAGAAACTGGAGGACAAATGTGGGATTATTTCCAGCACCAACTCCCCATCTGTACCTTCACACTACTTTTGGATTCACAGCAGAGCCCTTGGGGGTTAAACCAACAAATATGTCTATGTGCTTGCAAGTTCAGCTGGCATTTTAGAGTACCTCTGCAAGCTTGATTTCAGCCTAAACTCATAGATACTGGATTCTACAGCCTGTCACATTAAATGTGTCTCTGGATGTTTTGTCCACAATATGACCTGAAGCATTTTCTTTTGGAGAGGCTGATACATTTCAACTAGACGCTGCAGCGTGAAGTGCCACGCTTGATTGAATAACTTGTCTCTGCTATTAAAATGCAGAGAGAACTTAGACAAGCATTTAGAAGCTTTGTCATTAAATAGTTTTCTTGTCAATTGATCTATCTTGTAGGGGAAGACAACTACTAGATCCATCAACTGCTAGCGAAAAACTAGGAGCAGGTCTTAATCAGTTAAGTGGGCAAGTATTGCTCGACAGCTCCCTTTGGGACATGGCTTATTCAGGGCCTGACTGTTCAGCAGGATTAGCAACGTCAAGCACTGTAAAGTCGACCTTAAATGAAGGTGAGCTCATGTCTGCAACATGTCAGTGGAACTGCAACGTGAGAAGGAGCAGCAGAAACCTCACTTCGCTTCCTGCTGAGGACTGTAAGACATTTCTTTTTTGTTTCCACACACACACTCTGAGAGTCTCACACAGCTTTTAAGTGATTAAATAGTTTCTGAAGCCTTAGTCTTTTCTCTTTTTGTTGATTTTTCACTGTCACGCACTTCGTGACTTGTGCTGTTCAGCTGAAGCCCAGGTAGCTCTTGATGCTCCCTGGGTGCAATGCCTTGAAAGAGCAGTAACGGTTGTGGTCAGTGGGGGTGCGCTGAGATGGAGTCAGGCACCGACAGCTCACTGAGTGGAAATAACTTGTCTCAGTGATGAATGACCAAAGATGCCTATGCACATAGTGCATGGGGTGTGCCTGCTTTCTTAGAACTGTGTCACACAGGGGCATCTCATCCAGACTGTCTCTGCCATTCGCATTTTTATTCATTCACTTCATACCGTTTTTTTCCCAGAGCTCCACAGGTGGTACAGATGTACCAGAATGTCTCTCTGTGGATAAGCCTGGCACAGCCATATCCCTGCTACCTGAAGCACTCTGCTCCTTGAGAATCTGTTTCCATCTCCCTCATCTTTAGACATCGCTTCTCTAATCTTTTGTAGTGGTTGCTGCTAGCAATGCTGCTTACAACCTCTGCTCAGCAAAGGCTCATGCCTTGGGAAAGAGGCAAATACTTTTCACTCCTTTAACACATAAAATTACCTAAAATTTTCTCTGTCTCTCTTTATTGCTATGTACTAAAAATCTGGTTTCTTTGTAGGATTACCTTGTGCAAAATGTGTTCAGAAAAAGCCAAGCAGGACTCTTTCATGTACAAATAACTTGTAGTGATACTGTCAACCACGTCACTTTGCAAAGCTTGCCAAATCTGTTTTTCTTCTACTGTGTGAAAGTAGAGTGACTCTTTCCTTAGCTATGCCCCAAATGTTGTCAAAACATCTTGAGACTAATTATTACACATAAAAGTAAGGCAATATTTAGTCAGATATTGCACTTCAGGTAAAAATCTCTGTTGAGATTCAATCATTCCATGGAAACATAGAAAAAGTTAAAATATTTCCACTTTTTCAAAGCTATGAATTAACACGAAACTCAGATGAATATCATACCTGGTTAGAGATACTAAAGATTGATAAATTGTGTTTATCACCCTCACAATGAGTCTGATTTTCAGTTAAGTGGAACTGAATCACCCAAATATTTATTTCAGTTACAAATGGATGGATTCAGCCCATACAGTTTATATGTCCAGTTTTATTTTTCTTAAGTTCTTCTCCAATTCATTTTCCAGAACAATAAAAGTTGCAGAAAATAGTATTCACGGAGAGTGTGCTCGAGTAAATCTGAAAATCTGATGTCCATAAATATAAGCCACTAAATTCTGTGTCCTGAATGAAAATTAGACAGGTCATGAAAGTTGAGTTGTCTCCCACATAATGGTATCATCACTGATTCGAAGGGATGTTTTGGCTGCTAATGACAGCAACGAGTTTATAACGAGTCTGCATGGAGCTGAGAAATACCATGGCCACTCTGTGGAGGGAATCATTGCTCGTTATCCTATTGCATTTATAGAAACCAATGTCAATAAGCTAAGCAGAACTACAGAATGCTGCATTGTAACAGTCCCTTTAACAGAATAATAACAAATCACCTTTCAACCAGGATGGCATCTTCTAATGTGTTTTTCCCCTTTTGCCCAACACAGTGGGGCTGTGCTCAAGCAGTAGGCTTCCCTCGGCAGTATCTGGAAGGGAGAAGGAGCTGCCAGGTGGCTGCATTGCAAGGAAGAGTGTGGCTCTTTCCCAAAACTCATGCTTAAGGTGTTGCCTGTGGGTTCCTTCCCATCCCCTGGGGCCAGGCAGACTTTCCCTAACATGGAAAATTTTGCTGTGCCTCTGCACAGGACTATGCTTTTTGGAAAGGTTTTGGGTTTAGGTTTCTCAGTTTTCCTGGGGGAAGGACTTATAAATACATAGTAATTTTTTTTTTAACATATTTTTGCTTTTTTTGAAGGGTTTGCTTTTGTTTTGGTGTGGTTTCTTGTTTTGGGGTTTTGTTTGTTTGTTTTTCAATAGAGAAGGGTACAGCAATCTGTGGGCAGAAGATCTGCAGGATGCAAATGAATCCCCTGTCCAGAATTTGAGGGTTATTAGCCTAGAAGCCTAGCCACTGGATCCCAAAGAAGGGAGAAGGTAGCCACACTGGGCACAGGGTGTAAATTACATCTACAGGTGCCCCAGTTCCTGTTGTCCTGGGGATATGGATGAAGGGCAGATTTCCATCTTTGCAGATGTTGGAAGGAAGATGTCCCTGGAATGAACCTGGGAGAGGCAGCATCCCAGCAAGATGGTGGCTGCTGAAACCACATCAGCTCTCAGATCTGTCTCCCAGGAGCTATAGATCCTGGTTGTTAGCAGCAGAGGACCCCAGGGAGGATCACTTGCAGAAGCAGAAACATTCCTGCTCCTCATTCAGTATGAAATAATTGCCTGAATCCATGTGAGGAAATCCTCTCCCTGGAGAAACCTTGGGGTTACAACAGAAGACCTGCTCCACTTCTGCCAAAGATAAGGCAATTTATCCTTTTTTTTGCTATTTTTTGCAGTAGAAAGCCCTGAATTTCTTCCAAGACATGACAGCAGCATATATCAGGACAGGATGAGGAAGGAAATTGGCTGGAGTGGTTTAGAGGTTTTTTTGTTTAGAGGGCCACCACAGAGCTTTTTCTAGCTGAGGACTTGTGTCAGTGATCTCAGGGACTTTGTCCCCACTCTGCTGTTGTTGCTGTTGTTGGTGCTATAAATCTGCCCATAAGGCAGCACACAAAGCAGAAATTTGTCCTTTGTGTTTCGAGTGAACAGGAGACAGAAATTACACAACCTGGCTCTCCAGGCCTGTCAGACAGTCAGAAATCTCCTCTGTTGGTATCCTCCCCTTGAAAAGGTTTTAGGTTTGCAGTGGTATTTATATCCACACACGTAATTGTAAACAAGCATCTATGAAAATATGGATATATGCATATGATACGAGTGTGCATGTACATATATATGAGACAGAGGTTTCATATGTAGGACAGTGTACCTATAATTATCGTAGACTCTTTTGTTAAAACGATTGTACACATTATAATCTTTATTATGCAGAGACTGACTGAAAGTGGATTTAACTATTTTTTTCCCCTCCCCTTTAATTTCTCTTTTGTTTTGTGCTTTGTTCCTTCTTTCCCTCTTGTTTTCTCTCTCTTGTTCAGAGGTATTGGAAAATAAATAGAGACTAAAAATGCCTTGGCAGTAACTGTTTTGTGAGATATACTTAGAGAGGACAAAAATTGTAGAATGTTTGTGTGTTATGGAGATGCATCTGAACATAGAATCATAGAATGGTAAGGTTGGAAGGGACCTCAAAGATCATCTAGTTCCAACCCCCTGCCATAGGCAGGGACACCTCCCACTAGTACAGGTCACTCAAGGCCTCATCCAACCTGGCCTTGANTGCTCCAGCCCTCTGATCATCTTTGTGGCCTCCTCTGGACCCGCTCCAACAGTTCCATGTCCTTCCTGTGCTGGGGGCTCCAGAACTGTACACAGTAATGCTCATCCCATGTCTCTGCAGCTTAATATATGGACATCACTGTGCTTACAGGGCATGTTTTGGTGGCATAGTACGTAAACACATTCAGAAACATGCAGTTGAAAAGAATACTGAAGATAATGTAAGTATTTGTTAGTACGCTAAAATTGAATGCATATACCTTTATACATGCATGTTTTCACGTGGGTACATGTGTTTTGTTTCTGTATGTACCAGCCAGCTGTCCTATAACCACATGTGTGGGGATGGAAAGGATATGATTACAGATTTGCATACATCCTGCATGAATGTAGACTGAAACCATAGAGGGAATTATACAATCTATTTTTAAAGTGTGCATTACTGCAAATGTTGCTTCATCAAGCTCTTATCATAGCTGATTAATTATGTAGAATGAATGATGATGAGTTTGTGCCTTATCTTTCATCTCCACGCTGTAGAAGAAATTTAAGCAGCTGATTTGGGGACATTTGCAAAGAGGTGTTTAGACATACAATAGAGTGAGTACTACAACCTTATTTTTCTATCCTCTGGACATCCTACAGATACCAGTATCTCTCCTTGTGCATGAGATTATTGATCTCCATGGCAATAATGAAACCCGAAAGGTAATTTTTTAAAATGTGAGCAGTAAGAACCACTTGCTACGACAATGGCTAACACAGAAAAGGTGTGTTCTTCCCTTTTGTGAAGACCTTAGTTACATTAACAATGTTGATCCTCTGTGGGAAGATTTTCATAGGTTTGATTTGGATGGGACTTTAAAGATCATCTAGTTCCAAATCTCCTGCCATGGGTAGGTATACCTTCCACTATACCAGGTTGCCCAAGGCCTCATCCAACCTGGCCTTGAACACCTCCAGGGCAAACATGCTATTTTTAAATGTACCCCCCTGGGCAACCTGTTCCAGTGTCTTGCCAATCTCACTGTAAAGAATTTATTTCTAATATTCTGGCTAAAAATCTGCCCTCCTCAAGTTTCAATCCATTCCCTCTTAACCTACCACAACAACCTCTTGTAAAAAACCTCTTCCCAGCTTTCTTGCAGCTTCCCTTCAATTACTGGAAGGTTGTTGTAAGATGTCCCTGGAGCCTTCCTTTCTCCAAGCTGAACAGCCCCAACTCTTGTAGCCTGTCCCCACAGGAGAGGTGCTCCAGCCCTCTGATCATCTTTGTGACCCTCCTCTGGACCCACTCCAGCAGTTCCATGTCCTTCTTACACTGGAGGCAACAGAACTGTATGCAATACCCCAGAGAAGGTCTCCTGGAAGCAGAGTAGAGGGAGAGAATCTCCTTGCTGGTCACACTACTTTCAATACAGCCTAGGACATAGTTGACCTGGGCTTCAAGAGCACATTGCCAGCTCATGTGGAGTTTTTCATCAGCTGACACCCTCAAGTCCTTCTCCTCAAGACTGCTCTTGAGTCACTCCTCATCCAGCCTGTATTTGTGCACGAGATTGCTCCAACCCAGGTGTAGGACTTTGCACTCGGACTTGAACTTCATGAGGTTGTCTCAGGCACACCTCCCAAGCCTGTCCAAGTTCCTCTCAATGCCATCCCTTCCCTCCAGCATGTTAGCAACACCACACAGCTTGGTGTCACCGCAAGCTTGCTGAGGGTTCACTCAATTCCACTGTCTGTATTGATAACAAAGACGTTAAACAACACTGGTCCCAGTACCAACCCCTGAAGGATGCCATTTGTCACTGGTCTACACTGGTCACTGGTCACTGGTCACTGGACATTGAGCCACTGACCTAAACTCTCTGAATACAGCCATCCAGTCAATTCCTTGTCCAGCGAGTGGTCCACCCCTCAAGTCCAGGTTTTTCTGATTTTGTGATCAGGTTGTCACGTGGGACAATGTCAAACATTTTACATGAGTCCAGGTAGATGACATCAGTTGTTCTTCCCTTATCCACTGATGCTGTAATTCCATCACAGAAAGCCACCAAATTTGTCAGGTATGCTTTGCCCTTGATGAAGCCATGCTGGTTACCACCATTCACCTCTTCTTCATTTTCCTTATACCTGGCATTTTATCTTCATACCACTTCTGTCCAGCCCTTCCAGAACAAAACCACTATTACTTTTGATAGCTCCACACCTCCTAATTTTTCTTTTTTCCAGCACACAAGCACTCGTATCAAGCTGCTTGACACACAATCACAGGCTGTGCTGGCAATGTGTTCTTGGCAGTGGGTGTTTGGCTGGAGGGCATCCTCCCCACTGCAGCAGTCCAACCTCTCTTTGCAGCCCTCAAATGATGTCAAGAGTGCCAGAACAGGAGAGGGCCCCTGCAGCTGTCATTGTAGGTCTGTAGGGTGACTGCCAGCTACACAGGTCCAGGTTTGGTGGCAGGAAATGCGGGTGAGACAGAGGACGCTAATGCAGGTGGGTGCAATCACATATGGAAGGGGGTAGCAAGTTACGGGCAGCTAGATTATTTTTATAAGGGAAAAAGAATGGGTGCAGGAAGTGAGAGCCTGGCAGACAGAATCTGAGCAATCCCAGGGCTGACAACCCCACAGCTTGGGAATACAGAGACCAAGGACCACACCATCCTGACATTCATGGTATCATAATTATAGCTATTGCAAGTATCAAGAGATTTCTAAGCCGCATTGTGATTCAGACAATAGAGTGCCCCAGTGTTGTCACCTATCTCAACTTTCATGGAAGCTTCTTAATAGCTGCCTTAATAGCTCACTTTTGGAGATCACAGAATCACAGCATCACAAAAACGTTCAGGTTGGAAAAGACCCTCAAGACCACCAAGTCTAACCTATAAACCTACTCTACAAAGTTCACCCCTAAACTGTACCCCCAGGCACCACATCCAAACAACCTTTACACATACCCAGTGTTGGTGACTCAACCATCTCCCTGGGCATCCCATTCCAATGCCTGACCACTCTTTCTATTAATTTTTTTTTTCTCTAATGTCCTGTCCAAACCTACCCAGTTGCAGTATGAGGCCATTCCCTCTTGGTTCCATAGCTAATTACCTGTGAGAAGAAACCAGCACCAGCCTCTCCACGGCATCCTTTCAGGTAGCTGTAGACAATGATGAGGTCTCCCCTCAGCCTCCTCTTTTTCAAACTAAACAGCCCCAGCTCCTTCAGTTGCTCTTTATAAGATTTATTCCCCAAACCTTTCACCAGCTTTGTTGCCCTCCTCTGCACTTGCTCTAGTATCTTGACATCTCTCTTGTTTTGAGTTGCCCAAAACTGAACACAATACTTGAGGTGTGGCCTCATCAGAGCTGAGTACGAAGGGGACAATCGCCTCCCTACTCCTACTAGACACAGTATTTCTAATACAAGTC
The DNA here is from genome assembly GCA_013399775.1 of Semnornis frantzii. Classification (NCBI taxonomy): domain Eukaryota; kingdom Metazoa; phylum Chordata; class Aves; order Piciformes; family Ramphastidae; genus Semnornis; species Semnornis frantzii. Next base: position 25,122 of record VWYK01043381.1, on the reverse strand, counting down.
ATACAACCAGCACGAGTTTTTAAGGAAGTTGGAGAACTCTAAAAGAAAACACAGTTGCAACATGTCTGTATACAGTACCCCTTCCACAAAAAGAAAACTAAATAGAGGAAGAAGCAGCAGTGTAGCCTTAGAAAGCTTACTTGTCAGGCTCTGCCTAAGACCCCTAGAAAACACAAAACCACCAAGAAAACAGAAGAAGCCAAAGAGTAAAAGGAGTGCTGCACTAGAGAAGAAGCAAATTCCCTTTTTAAAGAGGGAAGTGAAACTAATTGTTACAAAATGCGAATTATGCAGAACTCGGATTCAAACTTTGTTTTACAGAAAGATGGAGTGCTGGTAGTGAGGAAGTACTGACAACACTTTAGTTGTTGATAAAAAAGTATGCCAGAAAATATTTGGTAAGTTAACTGCCCTGACTAAATTAATCCACAGTGTTGAAGGGATTATTATTGAATTGCATACTATTTCTTATGTCTCTGAGAAACAGAAAAAATACATTGAGAAAGAATATAGAGGAAGATTCAGATTGATGATTTAAGAAACCCATAAATAGGGAGATATCTACACATGACAGAGATATCAGATGTCCCATTATAATCAGTGGCAATTTAGTGCTTCATTCAGTTGCTCACACGTAAGCATGCCCTGATGGCCCTGGAGGTTGGTAGATGTGCACTGTGGACTGAAAGACAAATCACAGAAATCATGAGAAACCCATATGCATCTGCAGCACAGGGTTGGAAGCAAGGCAGGACAGGACAGGCCTTGGGTATCTCAAAATGCTCCAGGCATCTGTGGTTAACTAGCTGAACTACAAGCTGGGAGCAAGAAAGAACTCTAAAATAAGGCTCAAAATGCCCATCTCTGCACATAAGCTAGACAATAAAAATTTCTATTATATTCCCCCTGTGGACAAGTAGTTCAGTATAGCTATTGCCATCTAAAAATCGCATCCAAAGATCATGTCAGCTAATCTTGGTACGGGCAGTCATGGCACTTAGATCAAAAGGTGCAGCACACAAATTCAGCCCAGTGGCTGGGCTGCATAAGATGTAGGAAGGTCTCATCCTAGTTATCTTCACTGTCCTCATCTAACTTCAGATGTCTTCTTTAGAGAGGTTTACAAGAGAACATGGCTATCACCTCCACAGCTGATGAAGAGAGGTAGGCATGGAGGTGCAATCCTTCTTGCTCCAAAGCAGAGCTCTAAAATAGGAGGGATTCCCTTTCTCAAGCTGCTCCTGCAGAGAGCAATTTCCCTCACCATTTAGAGCAACAAAGACAGCTTTCTTCTTTTTTTCTTCCCTCCAGGGTTTGAAAGTGACTTCTCCTGAAGAAATGTTAAGAGGACTAGTTATATATGGCAAAATAAAAGAACACTAATGTGCTCCAGTTCCCTCCCTGGTGTGATGATGACTGCATTGTGCAGTGAGCAGAGGCCTTGGCTCCCCTCCCGCAGACTCTTTCAGTGCCTGCCCCAGGTCCATCTCGATCTGAGACTTGGAAGAGACACCCATGCCCCATGAGGTGTAGCATAGGTTGTCAGTAAGGATGTGACATCCAGGCTGAGACTTGCCACCCTGAATCCCAGTGTCAGAGATCAGGCTCAGGAAATTAGTCAATTGTTTGCCTTTGTCCTTTACAGCCTATGTAGGGCTTGTCCGGCAGAGGCAGCTTTGTTTAAATATAAATCCTGCTTTGGTCTGTAAATGTATGCTCAATTAAAACCACAACACAGCAGGCTGGCCCGTGGCTTCCTCCACTTGCTGTCTTCTTAGAGTGAAACAAATCCCATTTCTACCTGCATGAAAGTTGCAGGAAACATGCCCACACCAGCATAGTTGGATCGGTCACTGAGCTGGGAAAATGTGGGGTGATTTTATGTGGGGTGATTTTTCAGAGTGAGAGTGGAGAACACTCTGTGCTGACAGTTGTGTGTCCTCATGAAATAAGGCATTGCATCCCTACCGCTCCCACTTCTGCAGAGGGCATATAAAATGCCAAGGAGAGCGAGGGGATTATTCCAAGAGATATACCTTGTGCAACTGGAAGAGGTTCAATTTGCAGAGATTAAGGTGAACATTAGAGCAGAAATTCCATACAGATGACATCCACAAAATTACTGAAAGGAATTTGGAAAGCTGTGTTTCTTAAGTACTGAGGGAAACAACAGTGCATTGTAAGGCATAGGATCTCTCAATAGGTAATAGCTGTGTTACAGTAATGTAGTGTTCATGCTATAGTTTAAAATGAGTCACAATGCTGACTGATCTATAAATACCACATAATTCTATAAAGGCTCTATATGCACCTTGTTTATTACATTATTTTCATCTGTTCCTGTAATGCAAGCTGAAAATGTCTATGAGCTAATAGTGCCTAGGAGTACAGTATCTGGTAAAAAAAGTACCTTATGAAGCTCAAATTAAGCAGTGCTTGAGGAATCCCCTTTTTTTTTTTTTTTTTTGCATTAGCAAATGGACAAAATTCAAGAGTATCTATTTACAGTAAACAAAACTTTATTTTCAAGTGTTTTTGGAATACAATGTGGTACTTGTAAATGCAACTTGGGAATTCCAGTACTTATCTGACAAGTGACACAGACTAGGGTTAAGAATGTGACCATCCACTATGAATAGTTCCCACTTATGGTTTCAGTACATATATTTATAGAACTACCTATTTTAGGTTTGATGCATTTAGTAGTGGGGTAACTGGAATTCTTTTTTCCTGGGCCCACTTTGCTTTTAAAAAGCAGCATAGACTGCTGTCTGCTTGGCGTCTGGCAGGAGATTGTATTTAACATTTCTCTCCTAAAAATAAGGAAATAACAAGTTTGGTATCTATAGATCTAAGCATTTGCATGTCCATTTGCTAGCTGAACATTCAATCACAGAAGTTGCACAAACAAATTAGGCATACAGCTATACAAACCTAGTTTAAAAAACTGGGCCATGCGTGGGTGTGTGCATCTAAATATTTTACAAGCTGAACAATCACCCTGGAGTATTTTAGGCTGGAGATAGATAAATTATATGTCTATCTGAATTTTCATCTGTGCTAGGAATCAAAGACGAATGTGCGCAAAATCTTTCAATTGTCATCATATTTGCAGGCGTTCTGAGTGTCCTTCCTGCAGGGCTTTGCTAGTCAGAGCTTTGTGCTTTTGCTGTTGGGTTCTATAACACAAAAACATCAATAAGGTTACTACTGGAGTATAGGTTATCTAAAAATACTTCTAATAATCTTCTCCATTGCTGCAATACGGCAAATGTTAATAGTGACACAAGTACTCAAAGAACTAAATCAATGGAGTGGCTGGAACATGAGGATGTTCAGCTCTGCTATGAGGAAGGTCCACTGCCAGGCTCAGGATCTTTAGAGGATTTTGCTGTCCCTCCAGAGGGACCTCAGCCTGTGATGTGGGTCTCCATGCAAAGGGGCAGTCCAGAACCTTGGCTCTCTACCTCAAACCAAAAACGCATCAGCCACCTGGGAGCGGGCAGCATCATCCCCATACAATCATCAGCATCCTGGATCATCTGGACTCTGTCCTGTCTCAATGACTTCACCTCCTCCTTGACAAGGGCACCTCTCCATCAAGAGCAATGATGTGCTGCCGCCTTTCCCTCCTGAAGCCACCTTGATGGACTTTTTTTTTTTCTTTTTTTTTTTTTTCCTCTGAATCTGGGATTTTCTTTTTATGTTTGATATTGTAATTACGGAAACTGAGCTACAGGCTTGTGAAGTGGACGGTCAAAGGCAAGTCCACAGCTAAGCCATGAGCAGAATTTGTGTACTTGGGAAAAGGTGCTGGCTTAGACCAGAGGACATTGTTTGTTTTCCAGCTGCAGACAGGTAGCTTGGTTTGACTGCTCAAGAGTGCTCTCAGGATTTCCCAAATGATTAACATTACCTCCTGGAGCTAAAGGCTTCCCTGATGTACCCAGCCTTACTACGAGGCTCGTATGCTGAATCCACTTAAGATAATTATTGTTCGTATTTAAACACTCCCTTTTAATTAATGGGAGGGTTGATGATCTCATATGTTTATCTGTGAGTAGTTTTGTTACTTTTTAATAACTAGAGGCCTAGAGTGATGCAAACCTACTGCATCAAACGATGGCAGCTGGCTATCACCTCAAATGGTAGATAGCTGTGTGGTTTGGGGAAAGACACTGGGGTTTAGAGAAAGCCCTGCCATTTGGGGTCATCTTCTTCTACATGGTGGATGGTATACACCACCAGCTAACAAACACTCTGAGAGGTCCAGCAGGTCTCCTTGAAAGGAAGGCAATGGAAGGGAAAAAGCGAATGAACAACAATAAAGGGGCAGCCTTTTACATGACACACCTACAAGTGAGTACTGCTCATTCCTAAACTGCTGGCAGATAACCACAGGGACTCTTCCTGCTGGCTTGCTGTCAAAAATTAGGAATTTCTCTTTTTCAATGGAAATCTTATTTCTTTTCTATTCTGAGTTAAAGAAGCATCCCATAATTGTAGAATCATAGAATCATAGAATGGTAGGGTTGGAAGGGACCTCAAGGATCACCTAGTTCCAACCCCCTGCCATAGGCAGGGACAC
>VWYK01043381.1:0-19922 GCA_013399775.1 Semnornis frantzii | reverse complement strand
CACTGGTCTCCAGGTGGACATTGTGCCCTTGATCACCACTCTCTGTGTGCAACCATCCAGCCAATTCCTTATCCAGCAGTGCTCCACCCATCAAGTCCATGTTTTTCCAGCTTGGTGACCAGGATGTCATGTGGGACAGAGTAAAATGCCTTATTCAGGTTCAGGTAGATGATGTCACTTGCCCTTCCCTTGTCCACTATCGCTGTGACTTCATCATAAAATGCCACTAAATTAGTCAGGCAAGATTGGCCCTTGGTGATGCCATTGCTGGTTACCACCAATCACCTCTGCTTTGTTTTCCATTTGCCTTAGCAGAGATTTCAGCAGGATCTGCTCCATGATCTTGCCAGGCACAGAGGTGAGACTGACTGGTCTGTAGTTCTCAGGGTCATCCTTTTTTCCCTTCTTGAAGATGGGTGCTATGTTTGTCCTTCTCCAGTCAGCAGGGACTTCTCCAGTCTGCCATGACCTTTCAAATATGATGGACAGTGGTTTAGCAACTTCATCTGCCAGTTCCCTCAGGACCTGCGGCTGGATCTCGTCAGGCCCGTTAAATATCTTTCCATTTTGGTTTCTGCTCATTTTTATCAGAATGGGGATGCAAGTGAGGGAAGAGGAGGGCAAAGATAAGGCAAATATCTCCTCATATGTAGAGTTGCCTGAGCTGGTATATACCAAGTCCAGAAACATGACAGCACATCAGAGCTGGATGTAAACTCTCAGCCTTACTGCTCTTCCAGCACTATTCTCATTGTTACATTTCTCTGTCCGGAAAGTCCCCAAACCACCAAGGCTGGAAAACCCTGCAAGGAAGGCAAAGCAAGCTCAATGCACCTACATGCCCTAAACAGTCCTTACAGGCAGCACCTGTGTGGACATCTCTCTTGCACCTCTCCCTGCCCTGCTGCCCCTGAGATGCTGAGGGCTGGTATCCATGGGGCCGCAGGGCCACATGAGATGGGTGTTGTGGAGGAAGCTTAGTTCACTTTTGGGAGTGGGAGGAATGAGGATTGTCCGGAGAAGATTCCTCCATGTGTAGATTCCAGAAAGTAAGTTTTCTTCATCGGTAAACAAACGATGAGTCATTGGCTGTCACATGGGAGAAGATGAGATTGCAAAGAATGTAGAAGTAAATAAACTAGTTCCTTTTAGTCACGGCAACAACTCAGCATTTCCATTCAAATGTTTTATTCCAATTTATCTTTCTTCCTTTATTATTGTAACATTGTTGTCATTGTACTTTAGGGAAACAAAATTCTAATAGGGTTCACTTGGAAACATACTTTATTCGAAATCAGTTTGAGAAGGAAATCTTTATTTTTTGACATTTAGGTCCAGGGATGTAGCTAGTTGTGAAGGAATGGAGCTGTAACCCACTCTATCCTGATTTTGCTGCAGGCCTTGCATATGGAGTTTGTCATTCGACTTGTGAAAGGAACTTTTACTATAGTGACATTTCTTGCTTGGCCACCTGCCCCAAATGTGGGTTCATGAGGTTTTATCTGTTTCACAGATGCCAGCCATAAGAAGAGCTTTGGAGTTCTGCTGAACCTTGTGCCCAAACATTGCTGTTAGAATATTATGGTCTAAAGAACCATGCATCTTCAAGGATACTTCCATTTAAAAACATGGTCCTGCTCCATTCCTTTCCACTGCATACGCATTTTAGAGCAGTCAGTGAAAAAGTTTTGTTTTCCTCAGATTCTGCAGAGATGGAAATCTTTCTTTAAGTCCTGTTCTTTCAAATACCATGTTTTGGTAACAGATAGTCTAAAAATAATATATATAAGTTGTTTTAAAATCCTGTTTATTACAACTCCTATGACCTCAGCCCATGCCAAAAAGAGTCAAAAGAAGTTGGAAATTGTTGGATTCGTGTCTTGATTTTAACATCTCTTAATAGAGTCCTCATCTATAGGCTGCCACAAGAGGATGTTACCTTTTTCTGTAAGATGGGAAAAAAAGACTTCCAGAGAACTGAATTATTTAAATATTACCTTTGTTCTTGGATTTTCCCAAAGATAATTTCCCCATTGGTTTCACGCCTTATTATGTGAGATGGAAGGAATGTAAGTAGACAGCACAAGCATCTTTTCTGGTATACTCTTCGATGTTTGCAACAAAGGAAATTACTTAGTTTAAAATAATATCAAAAAATGTTTTCCTGCTATTTTTTTATATCTGTTTTTATATCTGAGTGATATTGTTGCATGTATCTGTTCTAACTGCAAAATTCACTTATGCTATTCCAAGCTATGAGGGTGATGGCATTTTCTTGATCAGGAGAACTGCAGAAGTCTGCACATAGCCAGCATCAGCAATATAAATCTCTTCAAACTATAAATGAATCAGTTTGATTTGGTTTGAATTTTTGGGTGTACTTTGACCTTTTGTTCCGCTATATTTCCTATATTTTCAATGACAACATTTTATTGAGAACATTATCTTTAATCACCCAGCAGAGATGATGCATGAGAGGAACAGAGGGACAAAAGCAGTGTGAAAGGTGCTTTAGGCTCTGTATGCACCATCAGCTGCTGCAGGGTTTGCAAACACAGCAGGCAGCCAGCTTGGAGCTGCTCTTTCCTGCAGATCAGACATGGACTCTTCTTATTCCCAGTCTTGCAAGGATATTTAGGCTGCAATAAATTGAAATTGCCCTGTCAAAATTCTCAAGGCTCTCAAAATTTGGAAACAATGTTAGTAAAGATTTAAAACATCACAGATTATTCATGCAGGCAAGCTAAAAGGCTGTGAAATTTGTTCCAGTATGGCAGCAAACTTTTTAATTATTGGTGGTCATAAGCTGAAGAATGTGATTCAGTTTATAGTGTCTTAAATTTGCAACGGAAGTCTTTATTTTAACAATAAAAGTGTGGGGATAGCAAAATTCTGTTACAGATAATTAAGTCCAGGGATGCAAAAAAGAAAGCTGCTCTGAAGAATGGGGAAAAAAAAAATCTACATAGTGATGGATTTAATTTTTTTTTTTTTTCCTTCTAACAGGTTAAATTTAAGGTTGGTTTGTNAATGGGGAAAAAAAAAATCTACATAGTGATGGATTTAATTTTTTTTTTTTTTTCCTTCTAACAGGTTAAATTTAAGGTTGGTTTGTTTGGGGTTTTTTTTGTTTGTTTTGTTGTTTGGTGGTTTGGGTTTTTTTTTTGATTGACAATCTTGATGAAACATTCTAAATATTACAAAACTATATTTAGTTTCTATTACTAAAGGTCAAGGACATTTCTACATGAAATCTGAACAAGATCAGGTAAGGCAGAGCAATGCATGGGTGAAAGCCTTTCCTCTATATAGTAAGACAGACTGTACATAAACAAGTGCCAAATCATGATCTTATCTTTGAATGAAAGTAGAAAATTTAATTTTAAATTTGCCATCTTCGGTTTTGAGTGAAGAACTCATTCTCCGATGCTAGTCTAAATAATTCACAGCTCATGCTCTGCTATTTGATTGTGCTTCTGTTTAAATGTTTGGGTTTTTTTCTTTCAGGGATGGGAAGCAGATCTTTCTGAGAGTCTCAAGGAGGAAAAATAAATTAATTCCTTTCAAGGCAATCCATCTGATTTGAGCTGTTCGTCTAACAGAGAGAAAAGTGAGATTGAAAACAAATTCTCCTAAGGCTGGCCCTGCTAGAGCAAGTAGGTAAGACTTTACCCATATCCACCTGTCAGGAGCCAATGTTATTAGTCCCTATGCTGCAGCATAACCTGTATGTAAGGCTAGTGGTTAAGGGATAGGGGTTTTTTTCAATTAGATTACAGGCAAGGTAAGAAACTGAGAGATGGATTATTTTTTTTTAATACTTTCAAGATGTCAAAAGCACTTGAAGGAAGAGAATTTTAATTCTTATTTTATGAATGCAAAAATATTTATTTTCTTGTTCAGACAGTGGGTGGGAGCAGGGGGATCAGGAGCTTTGTGCTGAATTTTGTCTCTGCTAATGAATGGTTTTTTGATCAAAGGCAAGTCTTCTAACTGCTGCATGCTGTAATTTCTTTGTCCTAAATGTAGCTATATATAATGTATACCTGCCTCATGGGACACTCTGGCAATGAACAGAACTATATATATTGAAAGTACTACATAACACAAGTACAGATGATCTTTAGGTTGATATTCCAGAGTCTAAATCTCTGAAACACTTTTCTCATTACCTTATTATTTTCTTTTTGGCTCATACATGGCCTGTCAATTAAACCACAACAAGGAAAGAGGCAGAAGTGTTTATGATCAAGTAACTAAAAAGACCAAAGATGTTTTTCTTTATATGTTTAAAATCACTGCAGCCAGAGCTCGTTCAGATGGCTGGTTGGGGTTCGGGGGTTTTACTTTTTTTATTCTTTTTTTGCTTTGCTTTAGCTTTGGTCCTCGTAAGATTCTGGTATCTTCAAGCGATTGGAAGGGTTTTGTGGTTCCCAAGTGGTTGCCTAGTTCAAGATGGTAGATGTAAATGTCAGCTGTAAATCTCAGCTATTTTCTGAGACTGTTGGGCAGTCACAACATAAACAAAGGTTACTATCAGAGTCACACTGGAAATGTAAAAATTTGTGTACCTCAGAGTATTTAAATGTAAAAATGTGTGTACCTCAGAGTATTTATGTAGGTAAGGAACATTTATGCAGCTTACAGAAGAATTAGTGTGAGGAAATTCTGTTTGAGTAGCTTTTTTATCTCATTTCCCCAGTTCCTCTGTCATCTCCCATGCCTGATCCTTCCTTTAGGAGCCCAGAGCAAGCAGGGAAGAATGTATTGAATTTAACACTCATCTTGGGAAAGCCTTCCCCAAAGGACACTTTGTCCATTACAACTGCCTGGCTGCTGCATTTATTTTACTTTGTTTTACTGGCTGTAAGGACATGAGTACTTATATTTGCTCTCTTTCTTAAAATATTGTGGTTTGGTTGAGTGGTTTAGACTAAACTGAAGACAAATCTGTACTAGACAGTACGGTTTATTTTGGTTTTTTACCTGTGTGTTTTCAAACTCCATCTGTAGCCTGAGCATTGAGCTGTGCGTGGGAATGGGTGCTGTGGCAAGAAGAAGCAAAGGAGCCCTTCTGCCTGTTCCTCTGTGTACACACAAACAGATGTGCTTTCCCCAGATGCTCTGGTCTGCTGTAGAGAGAAAGTTGAAGATGGGAGCAATGTTAGGGGGCCACGTGCAGAGGGCTCTGTGTGTTGGGGAAAGTCTGATTTCATGGGGACTTATCACTATGTCTCTTGCAAGCTCTGTGCAGTTTTTAGCTGTAGGCAAGGCAGAGTTGACCATGCCGTGATTTGCATTAATCACATTGTTTAGACAGAGCCAGAGGACAGACCGTTGGCAAGGTCAACCAGGCTTGTCCTTGCAGTTACCCTGTCCTAACTCATGATGTAGATGACCTGCACAAGCCCCTCACTGCTCCTTCAGCTCAGCTAGAGTGCACCCCCACTCTGCAAGGACCAGATGCCATTTCGGCTGCAATGCCTGGCTGTGTTGCTGTCCTGCTAAAAGAAGAGGACAATTACCTTTCACCTGCATGCAGTCACTTTGGTGACATTTTTTTTCAGAGGGATAGCCAAGAACTCTGAGCCCTCACAGCTTCACCGGTGGCTTAGTGTCCACCTCCAAGACATGCACCCCAGCACTCTGTTTCCTATAGCCCCAGTGCCGGGAAGCCTGCTCATCCAAGGACAGCTGGAACAGGCAAGGCAGTAGGGACTTAGTGCCCAAATAAACCTGTTTGCAGTCCAGCTGCAACAAGTCCATCAGCCTATAGCTTGCTAATTCTCTGGGAAAGACTACAATCAAGAGCCGGCAAAGCAGCCTTGAGCTCACTCCAGTCACGTGCAGAGAGGATTTGAATTACAACTCCCCAGCTGTACAGGCAGCCCAAGGGTACTGGCCTTGTGCAAATGCAGTGGATTTTGCCCATTGATCTATTTTTCTCCCTCCAAGAGGATTTTCATATGAGAAGACAGTCATTCAGAAATTAATTTGTGCTGTACTAGTAATTGTATTATTATTGCTCCCAGGCTGCTGTGGATATAGATGATCTTTTATGGGAAATCATGGGGAAAAGACTGTCGCTTCGAGTGAAGCTGTAACTTAAAGTTATCCAGACAATGTGGTCCATGCTCATATTCTGATGTCTCTACTGCTGTAGTGGTACAGTGCCAGTCTAGTTCAGCTGATGTTCTGACTTAAGTTTTCAACACATACACGTTTATTCTAATCAACAGGTTTAACATTTTAGACCTGGTTCATCATCCTAATATCTGAACTAGTGATCACTTAAACATGAAGCAAAATTTCCCTAATGTATGAATAAGACATGAAGGTTTCCTGTACATATTTCAAATGCAGAGATGCCTTCTCACTTTACCTGCCTCAGTGGTGTGAGATGTATCTGTAGCTCATGGATCTATTTTATAGAAGGTACATTTTATTGCCTTATTGAAAATGAAGAAATCGGTAATCATATTTGATTAGTCTAAATTGCATCACTGCATACTTTTTAATAGGAGGCAAAATATCCTAGAAAGTGGCAAAGCAGATTGCTTCTTGTATTCCTACCATTTCTTCTATGTCTGTTGTAGCTGTGAATATCCCCCTTGAACTCTGTCCTATATTGGACACACTGATTATGCCACTCATTTAGCAAGCAGTAAATTAATGAAAGTCTGAATACATCCACTTCCTTGAAAAAGGGCAGCTGGGAAGAATATGTAGGAATAACAGCAAAGACATTAACTTAAGAGGAGGAGTTCAGTCTGGAAGCAAAAGGCAGAGGTTCCACTCCTGTGTCTGCCACTGTTTGGGCCTGCAGTAGTCACAGAGTGAGATGAGCTGGAGCTTCTCTCTAGGGCCAAGGAAGTTACCGGGAGTGAAGGGAGTTGGGCAAAGGGAGTAGAGTTACTGAGTGGTGTGCAGCCCCTCCATTCCAGAAATACAGTTATCCATGTTAAACCAATTTATCTGTGTGAGAGGAGCTAGGGAAACCGATTTACTAATCTTACACGCAGCCTCCCTCTTCCCTGGCTGCAATCTTCCCATAATTTCCCAGTATAGACTTTACCTTCCTCTTTGCAGCTGTTTGTTATTTGTTAATTTTAATAACAAAATGCTATTGCCTAAGGCTGACACTCAGACTTTTATTCCTTCATCATACCCATCTAAGTACACAATGTTCTTAATACGAAAAAATCTGTAAAATAAGTAATTTGTGTTATATTTTTTCTTGTCTGTCTGTGAATTTAATCTAAAGAAATTAGACACCTGCTCAAACGGTAACCCAAAAGTTCAGGAAAACTGGGGAGAACCGAAAGGCTGATTCTCCAATCACTCATAAATCATGAACATATACTGTTGAGTGGCCATGAAAGTGTTGGTAGAAATTGTTTTTAGGTGACTAAGGATGGCTCATTGCACTCCTGCAGTTGTTCAGCAAGATCAGTGTGGAAGCAGTGGCACTAAGTGACACCACTTCAGCTTCCTGATTGTACGACTGCAACTTAATGAGCTGCTTAAGGCCTGACTCAATGAAAGGTTTAAGTGACTAACAAAAGACATGTATTATTAAGATGCCTGCTCTCAACATTGCAAATCCGTACCTTCCTGTTTGACTTCACAAGTCACTAAACACTGCCAATTTTGAGCTTGCATGTGACTAGGACTGTCCCTGATGCTCTTGTCATGTCTGGGCTTGATGATAACCCAAAAATACAGCACTTGTTTCCCTTAAGGGCTTGCCACAGTGGGCTTGGCACACAACCGCAGAAGGCAGCAGTGGTTATGGAGCAGCTTTGGCTACAAATAACCTTCACCTTTCTTGAAGGTAAAGGCAAGATTTATGGGGTCAGAGAAAGAGTCTGTAGTGTCACTGACTAATATGAGAGGCACTCATGTGGAAAGGAGGGAGTCATTAAAATCCAGAATCTCCACTCCCCAGTCACCAAAGAAGTTCAGGATCCTTTTTTTCCTGGCCAGGAGAGCAGAGGTGGGATCTCCAAGAGATCCTCATGTACCCTATCTCTTGGTGCCAGGCTGCAGGTATTCCTTGCAGAAGATGGTAGCTGAAAGTGTTGTTATTCTTCCCCCTTTTCCCAAAAGGTTCATGAGTCCTGGGGAGTCAAATAACTACTTTATGACCCCAAAAATGGATGTTCGACCCACCTCTCATGCCCTTGTTTTACAGTTTTAAGAATAACGTATTAATTGTAAATTGTAAATAAAAGTTTTTCTGAGAATTCAAGAGAGTTCAGGAGGATGGACTCTACAAGGGGCTGAGCAAAATATAAGAGATATGTTTATCCCATTTCATTGATATAAAAATGCTATATAGTTTGAAGCAGTTTGTTCTGGGTTCTCTTCTTGCTTCCTTTTCCATCTGTCTCTCCCTGTGGCCTTGCTTGACTGTCCTCCTCGCCTTTGTTTCGGTCATTGGTAAGAACAGCGACTGGTAGTGAGGAGAGATAATATCATATTAGCTGGCGACAACCCCTGAGATTTGTCCAGGGCAGTGTCCAGGGGTTGTACAGGTAGATAGCTGGCCTATTCTCTAGTTGTATATGTATATATGTATTCATACATGTTTATTATGTTTTATATTTAGCCTATTTTTGTAAATAATAATTTCATTTTACTTCCAAATTCTGAGTAAGTGTGGTAATTTACCTTTGGGGGCTAAATCCCAAATTCTACATGGTGCGAACACACCACACCTTGACAGTGTAGAGTCCCACTCTGTATCTCAAAGTGACACTGACAGTTGTGCATTAGCTTTGTACATGAACATCTTCAGTTCAACAATATAGCAGAAAACAAAGAAATAACTGCAACACCTATATAGCTTTATGCTACACTAGTGGGTCAAAGGGGATGGTCCAGAGCTGGTATAAGCAGACAGGTGGTCTCTCCTCATTCTGAGTTGAGCATTTTGGTGGCTGCATCCATGATATCCATGTGTCCTCTCCAAAGAGCACCATGCCCAGCTCCAGATTTGTGTTCTGCTTGCACATAATGGACATCTCTGATGGTGAAAATATTATCAAATATCTGAGAAATGAAGAAGATCAATATAACTTCATTAGAAAAAGATTTATCAGTATGAACATAGGTAGCCATCCAAATAGTCATATATAGCCTAAATGGTGGCTGCTGGGGACATGTTCATACAAGATACATGATCTCCTAGCTTTGAAAAAACGTTTTATCCTACAGTATAAGCATTTATGATTTAATCTAAGAATTAGCCTTAGGGAAATCACAAATGTCTAGAGGAATAATTACATATGTTTCAGATATCAATTGTTGTTGGTCAGCAAATAATGAATCTGAATTAGAGAGGACTGAGGTGACACAGGTCAAACACACCCTTTTGCACTGCTTCAGGAAAAAAAAAAATGAGACCAAATTACAGCTCTGAATGGGATAGGTTGCTTCCTTCTTGGTGTCAGCTCAGCTGATGTATGTAGGCAGCAAGGACCAAGCAGATTTACGGCTTACCAAGACCTTTCTGTGCACCCTGCCTCGCAGAAGGCAAAGAACGGCCAGGTGAGGGTACATAAGCAAATGATAATTTGACCCAGTGATACATAAAAACAGTACAGCATTCATCTAACTGAGAGAATTCATTGGCACATATATTCCTCAAACGGCTTTATTCTGCTTATGCAGAACAGGACCTTTAATGCCACACAATATGTGCATACCCCAAGTCTATTTTCCCAATATTTAACTGACACCGATAAAAGAAACAAGCAGGAAACACCTAGGAAATTGAACCAACACCAACTGAAAAGACAAGTGGATCTGCTATAGGTCTGAATCTTAAATCATATCAGAAAGGAAAAAAAAAAAAAAGATATGCAGGCCTACTTGAGATAGAAATTCTTTCCTCTGTACGTTTCCACATTAAAGAGAAAGAAAGGGGAAAAGAAAAAAGAGAATAAAAGAGGGAAAGAAAGAAAGACAAGAAAATGAAAAGACAAAAAGAAAAATATTTTTAAAGAGTTAATCTTTCAGCCATTTTCCTCTCTTTTTGAGCTGGCACTCCATGTCAACATTTCCATTATGTGCTGTCTCTGGTGTATTGCTATCAAAGCATACAGGACTTTTCCATTGAGTGGAAAATTGGCAAGGCTTTCTTGTTTACAACTACAAAGGTAGCAACTCTGATAATGTACATAATTATGCCACTTTTAGCCAAATTGTGGGAAAAATAACTTCATGTTCTGTTAGCCTGGCCAGTACATCTGAATGTGTTATTCTTAAAACCAATCCTGATGTTGCATGTTAGCGGCATTCCCACTCAGAAAGGGCTAAACTCACTTAAGGATTTCCTGGCTTCAGTAAATCATAGAAGTAGTTTAAGGAGTTCCACTGTACTTTGTGCTTTTGATAGCCTCGGCTTTGGCAGAAGAGTACGATACTGACTTTATTTCTGTTCCATAGATTAGAAGCCACAAGTGTAGCTCTACGCTAGGAAGGGACCAGGCAGTTGTACCCATCTCATCAGATTCTCTTCCATTTTTTTAGGCAGTACTGTTTCTTCTTCTTAACCACCCTCAAAAGATCAAATCAGGTCTGGCCAAAACATAAACGGATAGATCCTGTGCTGCTGTAGCGATCATAGAATCACAGAGTGGTTTGAGACATTGAAGATCATCTAGTTCCAACTCCACTGCCACAGGCAGAGACACCTCCTGCTAGACCAGTTTGCCCAATGCCCCATCCAACCTGGCTGTAAACATTTCTAGAGTTGGAACCTCCACAGTTTCTCTGGGCAGACTGCTCCAGCGCCTTGCCACTCTCACAAGGAAGAATTTCTTTGTAATGTCTAATCTAAACGCAGCTTCTTCCAGTTGAAGCCATTACCCCTGATTCTATCACCACACGGCTTTGTAAGAAGTCCCTCTCCAGCTACCTTGTAGGTCCCCTTCAAATACTGGAAGGCTTCAGAAAGGTCTCCCCAGAGTCTTTTTTATTCTAGGCTGAACAACTCCAACTCTCTCAGCTTGTCTTCACAGGAGAGGTGCTCTAGCCCTCTGATCAGCTTTATGGTCATCCTCAGTACCTGCTCTAAAAGTCCCATGTCCTTGTTGTGTTGGGGGCTCCAGAGAGAGCTGAACAAGGTACTCCAGATGAGGCCTATCAAGAGTAGAGTAGAGGAGTGGAATCACCTTCTCTGACCTGCTGACCATGTCACTTTTGATGCAGCCAAGGAACACAGTTTGCCTCCTGGGCTACAAGTGCACATTGTCAGGTAGCATTGACTAGCACTCTCAAGTCCTTTTTCTGAGAGCAGGTCTCTATACATTCCTCACCCAGCCTGTATTTGTGCTTGGGATTGCCCAGAACCAAGTGCAGGACCTTGCACTTGGCTTGAGTTTCATGATGTTGCTATTCAGCCCACCTCTCAAGCCTGTCAAGGTCCCTCTGCATGGTATCCCTTCCCTCCAGGATACTGACTGCACCACATAGCTTGGCAAACTTGCTGAGGGTGAAATCATCATCCTTATGAAGATTCGCAGGCAAAGCAGTGTAGTGCAAGCCCAGCAAATTAAAAAAAACAAAACTCTGAATGCCATTGAAAGTAGGTCTAGGCTATTTAGAAGCACTTGAAAAACACAGGACTACTATTCTTTCCAGGTTTTTCCCTTTCTGGATCTCAGAGAACTTTATGATTTTTTATGAGCACTCATCAAGCCTCACCACTGCTCTGTGAGGTGTTATCACTACTTTCCCAAGGGTGGGTAATGAGGAAATCTCAGCAATGCCAAATATCCAGAACTGCCAACCACTGCTATACATAACTTGTGAGCCCAAATAAGCACTATCAAAAGTGTGCTGGCAGGCTTACTTTTATTTATGTCCTAGTGAAAAAGAGCATAGTGGCACATATTTTCAAGTGTGCCTAAAGAAAGCTAAGAGTAGCCAATCTAACTAAAGATGTGATTCAGATGATTTGGTTTGTAAGTAAAACAAAGTACACACCATATTGGATGACTCACAGTCAAATTGCAAGAGCAGATGAAATCAGTGAGAGCAGTGAGCTTTCCTGTAAACAATTTCAAAGTTACAGACACCGAAGCACAAGGCAGTGCAGTGTTAGGCACCCGTTAAGGGAGGATATAATTAAAATACACCACACTGCGATGTGATGGATTGCACCAGGCAAAGAAAAATGTGGAGACCAGCACAAAGCCCAGTTTGCAACATCTTTAGACCTACAAGAACAGTAACATCTCAACTTAAAGGCACAATTAATTCTCTCAAGCTTGGAAACTTCCCAGATATTCCCTTCCCAGGGGTATTTCGGTGGAGAGGGCCCAGTGACTAGAAAGTTTGGGACAGGAATGGGGAGAATGCAACCACTCCCCGTTATAATTTTTTCCACTCAGCCTCCCACGGTGCAGAGCTCTTCTCCCACCCCAATGCTTTCGCAGACTCCAAAAGGCAGTAGCTGGTGAGTGGAGGCAAGCCAGCTACAGCTGTACTGCTGTCAGGGACTTTGAGAGGGGACTGCAGAGGTAAATGGACCTCACGTCTTGACCATCTTCAGAGTTCCCCGTGGTTTGCTGGGAAACTTACACTTAATGAACCTGTTTCACAAGATGTGGGCAGAGGAAATGGTCTTTTTTCCTGATTGATCTGTGAAAGGACAGTCAGGATCTACCTGTATCAACACAAAGTAAATGAGATGCAATTAAGATTGATTGCACAATTTGCCCAGTCAGCTAGGGACCTCACCCACCAAATCTAAAATCCCAGGAAAGCAGCAAGATGCTGTGATGGTGAGCTCTGCAGAAAACTCTCCAAGAGATGAGAAAATACCATGTAGAAGGTACACCATGTAGAAGGTACACCATGTAGAAGGTACTAGGTGGAATAAGTCTTTGCCTTGGACCACTGCATTTTCATACAGCAGCTGTGCAGCATGTGTCACTTGCTCCTCATCCCTCCTGCCTGGTGGCAGTGTGTGTTCACAGCTATAGCGAGCAATCTCAACTCAGAAAGGTTTGTCATTGAAAGAGCTGCAGTATTTTAAATTGCGAATTTGGGGAACTACGTGGATCTTTTGTGCAGAATAGCCTATTTCTTGCCAAGAGTAGAAATTGCTCCTACTTTTGGCATATGGCACTGATTCAAATGTTTGCCCAGAGTCCTCTGCTTCATATGCCCATGTACATTTAGCAGACCACAGATAAATGTGTCTTAAGTTAGTACGACAAAGATATTTGGCTAATGAGCATCAAAATTATAAACATAATGGATCCACCAAAAATGTATTGAAGGAAAAACAGCACCTGATACATTTCAGCTGAGTGCTGGATTTTTGATCTAAATCAGAACCGACTTTGCTGCTGCAAGTCATAACACTAAAATGCACCACCCGTATGTGATGCCTTCCATGCTTTACATGTATAAATTAGCCCTCCATCACCCCACTGAACTATTATTATAATCGTATGAAGGACAGGAAAGCTAAACTGCCAAAGCTTTACCAACTAAACTGGGGCTATATAGCACTTGGGTGACAGTGATGGATAGAAAACAAAGGCTGGGAACACTGATTTTTGAATCATTTCTCTTATTCCTAGACAATACCTGTATGTAACAGAGATCAGCTAAAAGAATGGTAGTGGAGCAGATCTGAGGTGAGATATGCCCAGCTATTTTCTATTTCCACGTTACTGTCTTTGCAATAGCTGCTTAAAAAGAGATTATTTAAAAGCTAAAAAAACCCCATCCAAACCCAAGAAATCCATAACTGTATTTTGCAACCTGACTATTTTTTCCCCAGCTCTTTTGGCACGGGTAAGAGGTTGGTCTATTATTTAAAATGACTAACTATATGGAACATGACTTCTGCTTAAAATATAATAAATATTTAAAATAAATTTACTTTATGTTGATTTCAGTTGACAATTCATATTTGTAACTACGTAGAGTTAAAATTTTCGCCACCTCTGATTTAATAATTCAGTCTTTCCAGATTCTTTTACATAATATTTGTATTCGACCGATGTTTTTTATATTGGTGTCTTGCATTCAGCTTCCCTATTATTGTGTGATTATTCAGCGATTTCAGTTATAACTGATGGAGCCACAGGACAATTTCTCTTTCAATCATGTTAGTAGTTCCTTATACTATTTTTCTTTTGGCTAATTCTAATTTTAATTAGTTACAGCAGCAATTGATTGTACTGATGTACTATTCAATTAATTCCACAGTGGTGGCCGAGGTTATTTGCTGAGTGACAGCAAAATACCAGAGCATGCTGTATTTTACAATTATGTACCAGCTCTACTAGAAACAGTGGTCCACCATCTTCTGCATCCAAATGCTGATCCTAAAATCACATCTATTTGCATATTTTTTAACCTTTTTGCCATTAGAAAACAAAGATGACTTCACTTGTTATGTATAGAGCTCAAAAGGTGTGTAACATTAAGAAGGAATTTTAAAAACTGATCATTAGAAAATATCTTGAAGTTTTTCATCAGAAGCAGGTCGAGTCTTGGTTTATTGTTGTAAAGCCATTGTGTTTTGTTCTGTATTGTAGATCATGTAGATACAGAGAAAATAACCTAGTGATCACTCTATTGTTATGCTTTTTTCTTTTTTAATTCTACATTGAAAGGTAAAATCCAGACTATGCTGTCATATTTTCTGATCCACAGAAAGCAGACTTGGCTGTAGACGATGTTTAATCTGTGTGAATTGTACATCTGTGTAGACTGTAAACTAAAACCTTGTGTATTAGCTGGTAGCAGTCTGCATTACCTATTCAAACAGGAAATGTTGCATGAAATTCATGCCAGCATATAATAGCAGAAAACTACTGAGAGTATCTGACCTAATTCAGAATTGCCAATCTCAAACATTAAAAAATTCAATCAGAATGCCAATCGTGAAACTAATGTAAAATTCTGGTTTAAAAGCACATTGATTTTTCTTTTATCTGTAGATTTCTAAGTTCACAGGGAACAGCTTCCTAGACTGAAATCTAGTAGTCATGAAGGATGAAAACATTGTTGGAAGAGCAAGCTTCTCACATAGCCTCGTGCTTCTTGGAATTGAAGCTCTGAGAGATACCAAATATTTGTGTAATAGTGACAACACTAAAGTAACTGGCAATACGATTTCCAAAGGCAGAGCCTATGATCAGTCACCAGTTATTATTATAAAAGAAATGGGAAGGCTAATAAGGAGCATTTGTTTCCTTCTCTGTCATCAACTACAGTATTGTTAGCTTGTGAAACTCTGACACCAGATAGGGCTCTTAAGGGTGAAGCCACCTCTCATGTATGAAATTGGTAATTAGCGCTGTAGCCATGCTACACAGATGAGTAGGATCTTTAACCCAAGTCAGGATCATATTACAGGACTGTTGCATTACCTTCACTCACAAGAGGTACCTGCTTTTTCAACTACTTGACCCAAACCAGTGCCACCATCCAGCTGCTCCCTTTTTTTCCAAGGTCTTGGGCTGGCAGAATCCACTAATGTGACTGTGGATCTGCATCAAGTCTGCTTGCCCACCTCCTCCAGACTGTGGCTGGCATGGGCTAGAGATGAAGTTCTGTCTGCACACAGATGCTGGAAGTTAGCACCTAGTGGGTCTCTGTGGAAGCTGTCATGGAGCTTGACCAAGCTGAGAGCCCAGGAGGTTGAGCTTCTCTCAATCAGTAGAGATAAACCACTGTGTAAACTTGGAAAATGCTTCATCTAAGCAAACAAAGCACTGGTCCCTGGTCTAATGTAGTCTGTACATTAGTCATGCAGCCTACTGAATCTGCAAGTAAGAGATAACCTCCTGTGCTTCTCTTCTGTTGCCTCTCCTTGTACGTTTTTCCCCATGAGAAGGGAGTTCCAGCGTGCGGTCCTGAGCAGAGTCCAGAGTAAGTAATTACATTTTGCCAACATAACCCATCTTGGCAGTGTGATCCTACACCACTCACTCTGAATTCTTGCATGGCCCCACCATGTGTCAGGGGGTTGTGCTCCCTCATTTAAGATAACTGCACCTCGTGGCTGGAAGATGCAATGTGTGGGTTTCTGCAGTGTGTACAATGGCCAGATCAGGACAGAATTTGGCATTTAAATGCAAAATGGAGATTATGTTGAGAGTCAGGCCATTAAACAAAGCAGCAATATTTTGAATTTCAAAACTGTATGAAAGATCAGTTTTAACCTTTGAATAGAGTTAAAAAAATGTCCCTCAGCACACTTTCACTTTTAAATAAACAGGAGAATCAAGGGCCCTGACATTTCCAAAGCCCAAAACACGTTTATTTTCCTTACACAAATACTTCAAATCTTAGTAACTGTCTACAAAAGATAACGATAGATTTTGCCATAATAAAATGTGATCTGCTGATAGATTTAGCTTGTAGTTTTACAGCACCTTTGGGTAGCTTTGGTCCATTGAAGAGAAGAATTTGGATGTATTGTAAGCTCCAAGGACATGTTCTTCCTCCTCAATGTTTTTCATAAATGTCATTGAAGATGTGGCAACCATACAGCAAATGAAAAAAAGCAGCTGTGTTACTGTCAGGTTGAATTAGAATCATTGTGCAAATAGACTTAAGTGACTCAGCACTACTAACAAAGTATTGGGGACCTATTCTCCCCTGGCAGTGGTCATGTAATTCCCCCTCATCTACATGGGAACTGAGCATATGCCTCAAACAGAAACTAGATGATGTGTAGTGATGCAAATCCCTTAAAATGGGGGTTTTGAGAGAAAAGACACTGACATTGCTTTCAACATTTTGAAATTAACTGAATCAATCTGGGAAGTTTTCTGAAAAGTGTTGTTGAAGTGCAGGTTTTTTTCAGATTAAGACGGAATTAAAAAAATCACATTTTAATTTTTTTTCCCAGACTACCCAGTGTTTCTTTACCTATCAATCTGTTAGTGACACAGTATTACAACTCCACATGCATAGATGGAATTTATTACAATACTGAAGCCTTTAAAAGACAGTTTTAATTTTAAAAACACATTAATTTAGATTTCAGTGTATTTTCTTCTCAATGTACTGAAACAGAGTGAACAAACATCCTTGCTGTTCACTTCTGGGACATTGCTGGGACAATGCCATTTTCCAGATCTTTCAAACAACTTTTCAGTCTCTCAATTCTCAGATGCCTGATAAAGTGTCTCCTAGTGTCCTAAAGGAGCAGTATGAAGTATGAAGCTCATACTTCAGACTGACCAGCTGGAAAAAGGATCACATATTTGTGCAGAAGGTGGAACAAGTGCCGTATGGGTGGTGGCAGTCATCTTGCCATGACAGAGTATAAATACGTTAGTGTAGTTTGGATCTATATGGCTAGGATCTATCATGGAGACCTTGTTCACATGCCCACCCTTAGGGCTTCCATGCTCCACCAGGCAGGTGGTGAAGCACAAGCAGCATCGCACAGGGAACAGAAAATGGGTAGTCGTAAAAAAAAGAAAGGTGAAGAAAAATAAATACAAGCCAAAAGACACTATATGATTTATTACCTTCTTGTACAAGATACGAATGTCAAAATAATTGCCTGCTATTACGCAATTGTGAAATAAGTCCATCACACAAACTCTGGGTTTGCTGTTTGCACATATCGCCATTCAAAGCAGCAGTACAAGGCAGGCTGTTTCATTGCCGAAGAGGCAGTTCTCAACTGCTTAACCATTTTATCTTTTATTTTCACTACACGATTACAGCCTTCTCTCCTGTGTATGTTTTCTAAGGAATGCACCACTCTTGTGCATATGCAAAAGTGCATGCTTTCCGTATTTACTTTCCTCATACAAAATAGCGTCTTCCGCATCATGTACCGCTTTCACTTCTGTGCAGGCTCCCTCAAATTCATCCTCTTCTCATACTTAAAATGCAGTTCTCATTCAAATCACAAGAAGCCAACTCTTCTTAGTAAGTTATTCCACAGATTAACAGCTAATTATGACATTTCGAAAAGTATACATTAATATTTCAGTAGACTCAATGCTTTAAAATATTACTCAGGGCAACATCTTGGTCTTTCTGTCTGGCAAAACATGAGGGTCTGTTTAGCAGACAGGCAGTTAAAACATTCTTTCAGCATATCTTTGCAAACCCTTTCTACAGTCTCTTCTGTTTGTCATAAGGCATAGTTTGGAAAAAACAGCTTTAATGGATCATTCCTCAATGTAATTACATATAGTTAGGAACAGTATGCTTCAGAGTCCTTAAACTAGTCCTTTGCCAAAAGACAATGTATTCATCCAAATTCCTCCCTAAAACATTCTTCTTCTGTAAATCTCATTAGCATTACTCTGCTAAAGCTAGGTGTGCTTCATAATTTTTTTTTTCCCCAGGTATCTGGAAAGCTTTGTTATCTACTGCTCACTTGGATTCTTATGGTAGCAAACACTTTTGGAGGCCTAATTTAGCCTGGAAACCGTGCGGGGCAATGTCACTTTCCCCTGGACATCCTCGACTCATTGTTGCAGTAGGGAAAAAAATGAAGGTGGAAGGTTTCTGTAAGATGACATTAGCAAGTGTGTCATAAGAAGCGACAAAACTGAGACTGAAACATAACTGTGTATTATAAATGAAAAGAGAGCGAGGGTAATTCATCTCTCCTTTATTGTCCCCACAGCGCATTCTGTTCCAGGAACAACTGATACATACCTGAAGTCCCTGAATGACCAATTCCATTTAAATTCAGCCTAAACCTCTGCAGGCTGGAGTGAGGCCTGACAATGTGTGGTGAGGTGGATCCCAAATATTTTTCAGTTCTAGAAAAGTATAGTCAGATTATTGTCTCAAAAGGAAGATCAAAACCTCTCTGAATCAAAGTCAAATAACTTGGAAAGAAAAGGAGCTTTCTGTTCCTCCCTGAGGTGCATGCAAAGTCTTTCTCATAAGAAAGAAGTTGCATTTTCCTTTCAGGTTTATCTCACAGGCACATGAAAGGCACTTGGGGCTTCCCAGACCATCAATTAAACGCTGCAAGAATTAGTAAAAGTTAACAAGGGGAAGATGGAAGTTACTCGAAGATTTCTAAACTATTCTAAAGTAGGTGCATTGAAAACATCTCCGAGAATGCTTAATCCTTATGTTAAAAAAAAGTTGAAAATCTCCGTCAGAAGTGCTTCATGCTACTTTTGCGTACTTTGGACAGAAAAATCATGCGGAAGAGCTGTTGACTTCCTTTCGGATTTAGAAACGGTGCTGTTGCATAGCCTTGCTTCCCAAACCAGGAAACGCGTCCCGAGGAATGACTGAACCAGTATGCGGTATTAACTGAGCCTCTGCTCTTTGGAGGCCGCCATGTTGGAAAGGGTTAATGGTTTTATAACGTTTTGGAGTAGCTTCCCCTGCAGCATTATTTTTTACGCTGAACTCCCCAGATTAATCCAGAGCAATGTTTCTCCATAATCCTTGGACACTCACCTCCGGCGCAGGACTGTGCCCCGGAGAAGTCACCGGGTGCGGTGGGACCTTAACGGTGGCGGGTTGGCCCTTCCACGAAGGACCTCTGCTTCTGCGGGGTCATCTGCCCGCGTCTTCAACCACTAGTGGGGAAGCCCACGCCAACCAAGTCTGGAAGGGCGCTGGCGCGACCTGGACCAACCACACACGGTGGGGGGCTGGGCAGCTTGGGGTGGCTTCCGTGTCCGACGCTCTCTTCTGAGAGAACATCACCTGGTCAGGTACATACCGAGCCCCCGTAATAAAAATTACCTACCGCCCAACCTGGTTAACAGGCGGTGCACTGATGCTGAAACTTTGCCCCGGGGCGGAAGGCGAGAAGCTATAGGCCAGCAGACAGTCACTGTGGCTGGGGCGGGTACAGCCCGGCCCGCCCGCGGCTGCCGGGGCTGGGTTGGCACCGCGGCCGCCCCGCGCGCCCCGACCTGACGTCACGGCCCACGGCCAAT
>VWYK01043378.1:3510-54801 GCA_013399775.1 Semnornis frantzii | reverse complement strand
TGATTCTAAAACCATAGATAACTGATTCCTACACAAATACCTCTTAGAAATGGAGCCAGGCTTCCAATTCTGTGCTGATACTAAGGCTAAGTCTAGTCCCAGATATGATTTTCACCTCACTTTGACAGTGCTCTAATTTACATTTAAGCACAGTACCAACATCTTTACCGTTCTCTTTTTCTTTTGCTCAAATAAAAATGATCTAGAACCAAAATTTGAAATCTAACAAATTCTGAGTGTAATGGCTTCGTAAATTTCGAACACGAGGAAACTATGATTTACTGCTCTGCTTTTTTATATAACCAAGGCCATAGATCTCCTCCACTTACTGGTTTCTGCCTGAATCTCAACTGAGTTATGGTTTAAGCGGGGACATGCCGTCTTTAACACCAGTCTCAGCGTGAGCAATCTAACCACATTCCCTGAAAAGGCTTTTCCAGTGATTCATCACTTTCACTGGAAACCAGGTGACACTTTAATTCAGGTTTGAACTTCTCCAGCTCCACTTCTGATTGAAGTTAGAATTTCTATAGAAAGGCAGAGAGAAAGCAAAGCAAAGGCAATAGCTTGTTGTGTCTCTGTCTTTTTGCATATCTCCTTTCCTATCACGGGATGGTAATGCAACTGCTGAAATGCTGCAATGAAAGACTCTTTGGAGGATCTGTTTAGCATAGCTATAAGCGGAGCATACAAGAAATGACATCAATCTGATTCTGCTGATGTTGCCTGCATGGTAGATTGACAGCATCCCTTTTGAGAGCAAGCAAACTTCCAGTGTGTAAGGACCACACCTCTGGTATTTTTCAAGTTCAGTGCCTATAAATAAGGCTTTTTTAACTGGAAGTCTCAGCACACAGCACAGCCACGAGGGCTTAGAATACTGTCTAATTTTTCAGCTTCCTGCACTGGGACTTGATTGTTTTCCATGGCCTTTTGTGCTCTTAGTTTATGAAAAATCAATACTTTAATATAGAAAACAAATCCCCCAGCTATCTATTTAGAGCAGTATTACCTCCAGCTCTGTGACTCCTGCTATTCTGTCCACTACGCTCCAAGAGGCTGGCGCATGTGTTATCCCAGCAGGGTGGTATCCCCTTGTTCAGCCAGCACAGGGTGCAGGATATGCATAGAAA
Source organism: Semnornis frantzii (assembly GCA_013399775.1). NCBI lineage: Eukaryota > Metazoa > Chordata > Aves > Piciformes > Ramphastidae > Semnornis > Semnornis frantzii. Next base: position 53,668 of record VWYK01043378.1, on the reverse strand, counting down.
AACATCACACAGAAAAACATCACATCACCTTCAGCAAGGAGTTTGGTCCCTCCTCTGAGCTTCAGCAACATGGATTTTTGAATAATCAAACAGGTGGAATTTGGACGCCGACTGTTACGCTAGCTGAGACTTTTCACATTGTATAACATTTTCCTTCTTTCATCTGACTGTGAGGCAAAGAACTCTTAAAATAAAGGGGAGAAATGCTCTACTGAATCTTTTTCCAGTTCAAAACTAAATAAAAACCCCACCCCCAAATGCAAAAAGAGATGGCTTACAGAAAATAAGGCTGTCAGTATTTATTTTGACATTCCTGAGAGAAAAAGCAGGTTTGAGATGTCATTCATTTCCACTAAAAAAAAAAATCAAGATGTAAAAGAGAAGAGTTTGAAACTAACACATTCCACATATCACTGATTTAGTGATGCTTTGGGTTTGTTATCCCAGAGAGCAAGGTTTGGGGTGAAAATAGTGAGATAAATAATTTAGCATACAATGGTGCAGCACTGGGTGTTAGGAGGGCTCTGAAAGAGCAGACAGATCTCCTGGTGCAGGTGATTCTGGGTGAGCAGAGGCTTAGCAGACATGAGGCATAATTTTTTTTTTTTTTTTTTTTTTTTTTTTTCTGTTGAATGGCTGTGTCCCTGTGCAGAACCTGGGGACAATCCCTGCCACCAGAACTGGAGAAGGAGGGCAGACAAGTGTGGAATGGCTGTGGCAGGTCTGCAGCTGAGCGCTCCCCAAACATCAGTCCCACAACAGCAATGACAGAGGCACAAAAGAGGGTTAGGTCTCCACATCTTCTGCTCTAACTCCTTTTCTGAAAGGAGAAGCTAGTGTGACAAAGCCCACAGCTGGCAGCCATCGAGTTCCTGTCCTTCCTGCTGAGGGCATAAAGACCTCACACTGGGCTCAGTGGGAGCCCTCCCTTGGCAATTCGTTAGAGTAAATCAGTTTAATTTTCCCTAGGGCACTCCTAATGCCCTCCAGTGATTGCTCACCGCTGAAGCAGATCTTTTCTTTCTTCCCACATTTCCCATACTTTTTCTTTTCGAATGCCAGGTGAGGCTGGTGCTGAGAGGTGCTGCCTTTTCCTTGCTTCTCCTCTCTCAGGGAGACAGAAAAACCCAAAAGGAACAGCTATATGAAAAAGCACAAACACGTCGTGCTGCCTTTCCCCATCCCTCAGGCTTCAAACCCAGCAGCTCTTCATCCTCTCTCCCCACCCCATCATTCCCAGCAATCCTGCTAAAACAAACCCCAAAGGGTTGGGAAGCAGTGGGCTCTGCAGGTAGGTAAGCAGCTCCTGTGTGCAGGGAGTTATTTTTGGCGAGGTCTGAAGCACCATGTGATGCAATCTTCACAAAATGCCAAGTAGTCAAAGCCAGAGCTGCATGCTCCTAACCTCTTGCACTGAGGTAAAAATAAACCTCAATAAAAGGGCTGAGGAGGCTTAATGGGANGGGGGGGAAAGAAAGAAAGAAAATTCTGTTAGTTTGAGTCTGTGCAGATCCGAGGGGATGCAATGGGATATCTTTGCATCTGACTGTCTCTCTTTTCCTTGCAGGTCCTAGGTCCTCCAGGCCAGGGTTATGGCAGCCTTGCCTGCCTGCACTGGAAAGGATTGCAAGTGTTTGGTTCCTGCTGAACCAAAGGTTCAGGCAAGACAAGACTGCCTGCAAAAGGCAGTCATGAAGACAAGACACCATGTGTGGCAATGACACTGGCAGTGGCTTTGTCAGGGCCCACCAGCAATTTACTTCCCCATACCTCATCCTTCAGTTCCATGAATGGGATTTTAATGACTATGGGAAAATGCTGTGCAAAAAAAGGATCTCTCAGCCACGGTGGTGGCTATTCTGTCTTCAGTACAGTGAACCTCAGTCTGCAAGCAATAAGCCTGTCACATTTGATGTGTGGGTGCTTACAAATTAAATTAGACTTAGAAATTATCCTACAACTGTGTTTAAGCCCTCTGGAAACCTTAGTAGGGGTTTCCATCTCTGGCTCTCCAAGTTCAGACACTGCATAGCGTGAAGATGGCTTCACTGTACTGTCAGCTTCTCCTGGAGAAGTCTCAAAGAGTTAGGGTAGTTTACAAGGTACTCTGGCTGCCCTCCGTGTCCTCACTGTCATCTCATTCCTTGTTTTCTTACATTTTTCCCCTTTTATTTTTTCATCTGTTTTGTCAAAGCTTTCCAGAAAATGGCTGGCTCAGAGAGAGCCAAAAATCTCCACCACTCGCCCGCCCCAAACTCCAGCATTGCAGGAGGTCTCTGTGCAAGCATTATCTTTAAAACAAAAGGAATACTAATCCAGTGTGTCTTCCCAGCCACCACACACTTCCCTTTCCCTTTATGTTTATATCTGTCCCAAACAGTGCTGAGAAAAGCTAATCAGCTAGAGGGTGAAAGTCCTCCTGGTGGGACTGCTGTTGTCTGATAGGAACAGCAATGTGGTTCTGGAGAGTATGCTGTTCTCCTGCGGTGCCCTATCAAAGGAAGATTAAGTCTGCCTGCTAGTCTGGGACTGTGGTTGTTGTCAGGGGTGCTGGGAAGGTCAGGTTGTTGGTATTTTCCATTTGACTAACAAATTAGGCCTCCTGGAGACAGGATCTATAGGCAGCACTGCCAAGATGGATCAGAGCTTGGCTGGCCCGTGCCTCAGATCTGTTTGCTGTCTCTCTGCTGATGCCTCCACTGGGTCAGGCACTGAGCAGCTCTGGGCTCTGAGGAGCAGCACCATGACCTAAGGATTGCAGAAGGGATTTTAGTAGAGCCTCAGCAGGTAGCATGTGCAGGCTGGACTTGATGGTGTCCTGCATCAGCACAGCCCACCTGCAACCTGTGGCTTTTATGGGTGCAGGTTTGGTGTTTTAGCATCAGGACCCAGCAACAGGAGACAAAATGAGGAGGAAGTGGTGGAAAGGATCAATGGTTTAAGGCTGGAAACACCTCAAAGGAAATGCAAATGCTCTGTCTGCCTCATGGCTCTGCAGAATTTCCCCTGCATGGGAACTGTCTACCATGTCCCAACTACTGCCAGACTAATCAACCACATCTGGGCTAGAGGGGAGAGGAGGAGACTGTGCTGTGGCCCCAGGATGTCCTGAGCTCTCTCTGTCCAATGGTAGAATTAGAGAAGAGATGAAGGGGGTAAGGTGGATGAAAACATTTTTGTCCCAATAAAAGTCTTGTCCCGATTCTGTGAACTTACCAGTGCTAGTAGAAGGCTACCAGTAAGTGCTAGTAGAAGGCTACCAGTAAGTGCTAGTAGAAGGCTACCAGTAAGTGATAGTAGAAGGGTACCAATAAGTGCTAGTAGAAGGGTACCAATAAGTGCTAGTAGAAGGGTACCAATAAGTGCCAGTAGAAGGGTACCAATAAGTGCTAGTAGAAGGGTACCAATAAATGCTAGTAGAAGGGTACCAATAAATGCTAGTAGAAGGGTATGCAAATCCTCTACCTAAGGAAACTGAGGTCCAAAAGTCAGCAGCATGGTGTCCTGAGGGGAAGTGAGTGCATGGTTTGCTCAGGGCTGGCCCCAGAGTGGTAGCAGGAGAAAAACAGAAGGTGGCATGTTTGAAGGTCATGAGTGATTCATCCTGCCTTTACATCTGCAAACAATGTTTTTCAAATGAAACTAAGAGAGGAGGGATATGAGAAGTCCAAAGAGAAATAATAATTAAAAATGCCAGAGCAGAAGCAGAGCAGAGTGCACAGGCAGTCTGACAGCTTCAATTTTCACTTAGTGCTTCATGGGACTGATAGCCTCCTCCTGCTGCCAATGAGCATCCCTTCCTTGCCATAAATTCCAAACCCCAGCAGCTGCTGCTCACCTTTCTACCCCCACTCCAGACTCAGCAGGCCTTTGTGAGGCTTCCCAGGACTGTGAGAGGGATGAATTTCAGACAAAGAGGAGATGGAGAAAGTGTGGCTTGAAGCTAGAGAGAACAACTGAAGCTGGAGGAGACTGTGGTATGAAATGGGTAGGATCAAAACCAGCAGCAGCTTCAGAGGGAGAATAAATGCTTTTTTAATTGGGTTAAGATGGCTATTTGAGCAGGGGGTTTGAACTAGAGGTGGGACAGGCCCTTTCCCACCTCTGGTACTCCATCCTGTGACCACACTGTACTTGTGAGGAAAGAAGACATGGACAAAATAATAGTGAGATGCAGGAGACATCATGAGGTCACAAACAACTGAAATCAGCAGGACCTGGTGATGGAGTGAAAACTGGGGGGTTGGCGTTGAGGTTACTGGATCTGGACATCTTCCTGGTTTCTCTCTGCATCTTTAGTTTCAGGAGTGATGAATCATAGAATGGTAAGGTTGGAAAGTACCTCAAAGATGATCCAGTTCCAACCCCCTGCCACAGGCAGGGACACCTCCCACTAGCACAGGTCACTCAAGGCCTCCTCCAACCTGGCCTTGAACACCTCCAGGGAGGGAGCAGCCACAACCTCCCTGGGCAACCTGTGCCAGTGTCTCACCACCCTCGCTGCAAACAACTTCCTCCTAACATCCAGTTTCAATCTCCCCTCTGCCACTTCAAACCCATTGCCCCTTGTCCTGTCATTGCAAGACCTTGTCAATAGTCCCTCCCCAGCCTTGCTGTAGCCCCCTTCAGATCCTGGAAGGCTACTCTAAGGTCTCCTGGAAGCCTTCTCTTCTGCAGGCTGCAGAGCCCCAACTCTCTCAGCCTGTCCTCAGAGCAGAGCTGCTGCAGCCCTCTGAGCATCTTCGTGGCCTCCTCTGGACCCGCTCCAACAGTTCCATGTCCTTCCTGTGCTGGGGGCTGCAGAACTGTACACAGCAGCACTGCACAGGGACATCCTGAAATGTAAACCTCTGTTCTGAGAGGAATTGACAGCAATGCTACTGCAGCAGGCGAGAGGCACCAGAACAACAACCAAAAAAAGACTGAAAAAGCCAATTCCAAACCTCAGGAACTACAACCCCACCCTGAGCTCAAGTGTCAAACGTTCAAACCCTGGCATTGCCTCCCGGAGCCTGACACTGCCTCCCAGTTCATTAACATTCAGAGTTAGACCTGGGGGAGTGCAGGAAAAGTCAGGGTTCAGAGAGGGTCTGAACTCAGAATTAGAGATAGACCTGAACCAAACCCCTGGGTCAGAGCAGAGCTTCACTAAAGGACAAGGGGGGGAGATTGTGGGGGTGTGGGGGTGGTGTGTGAATTTTGCAGCTCAGCCCAATCTATAATTCATTATTTGTCTCTGGTATTTTCTAAGAAGGCTACAGCTGTGATATTTAAATGCCAAACCTTTGCATTTTTCAATTCATACCTTTATTGTTGTTTTTGAGGATATGAAATACTTTTTGCTCCTCCCTCCTTCCTAATGAAACCAGAGAGGGAAAAAAAATGCTGGCAGCATCCCAGATAGGCTTGATTCTTGCTATTGTAATACTGAGGACATTTTGAATTAGTGAGTCTGGAGTTCAGAGCCATCTGATGGTTGGTTCACCAACCACCACCACCTTAACTTCAAGGTGGCTGTTTGCTGGGCAGAGGAAAATTGTAGCATCTTCCCCTTGCAGTACACACACTCCTTAACAGGCCAAACTTTGTGATTGCCATTTTGTCACAAATTTCCCCTGAAAAGAAGAAAAGAAACATGAACTGTGTTACCAAGTGATCAAATGAGGAGAATTCTGCAACAAACAGCCTGAAACAGTATAAAGGGGAGAGGTAAAAGCAGAGCAGGAGAAGGTAGTGGTGGTGAAGGGAAAGCTAAATGACAAGAAGCCTTTCAAACACACAGGGATCAGGAGGCCAGGAAAGGTGTTAGTTGGGTCCCCAGGAAAGAGGCACAAGGTGGCCACGAGAGTGAGGAGGCAAACACAGACACCAAATTACCTACACGATGTAGGCAGAGGCAGGGATTAGCTCTGCTCAGAGCCAACTAAGTTGCTGGATGCTGCCACAGTGAGAAATGCCACCCAGGTGTGTACAAAGGACAAAGCACCATGTTGTTTACAGCAACCTCAAGGAACTAGTCTGAGTTTCCAGGCTTTCCATTTACTTTGGAGCCCACTGTGAGGGTGACAGAACCCTGGAACAGGCTGCCCAGGGGTGTCGTGGAGTCTCCCTCTCTGGAGATATTCAAAACCCACCTGGATGTGTTCCTGTGTGATCTCCTTTGGGTGATCCTGCTCTGGTAGCGGTTGGACTGGATGAGCTCTGGAGGTCCTTTCCAGCCCCTGACATTCTGTGATTCTATGATCACCCAAACTAGAGTTGTGATTCCTCAGCTGCTCTAAGGGGACACAGGCAGAGCTGCTGCTTCCTCTGCCCCAAGCAGAAGGTCCTGTCCCTGCTCTGTCACCACTGGCCTCTGCCCAGGGAAGTTTTTTGTCATTTCCCTGGTGCTGTACAGCCTCCCAAACAGGGGACAACCATGAGACCACACATGGAGCCCTCAGATCCAAGCCTGAAATGACAAGTATATATATTTTTTTCTTTTGCTTCTCACCCACTGTCAAGTTTGTCAAAGAACTCTGTGAGCATTTTGGGGGCTGATAATTTTTTTACATATTAAAATATGTGTAACAATTAGTTGAAATTCTTCTCATAAAAGCTTGAGCAATGTATTCATTGACATTTAACCTCCTCCTTCCCCTGCAATCAAAGTCTTTTAAATAGAAATTGCATTGAATTTGATTCCATTTTGGCAGTTACATCTTTTGAAAGGAGGAAAAGAAAAAAAACAACTGGAAAACCAACAAAGTGTGGTGGAAGCAGGAGAAAAAATTCAGAATAAAACAGACCATGACAAAGTGATATGCATCTGCAGAGGAGAAGAAAAAAAACATCTAAAAACTGATCCTGTGGAGCCCTAGAATTAAGATGTCAAAGGAAGGAACACAAGGAAAGGAGTGAAAGAGGGGAAAAAAAGTATAATAAGAAATACTAATGGGGTTAAAATAGACTGAGAATGCCCTTCAGAATGCCCTGAGCCATGGTCCTGCTATAACCTAATTAGCATCAGGCACAGCTGAAGGAGGGCTGGGGACAGGCTACAAAGCTGGTGGTGCTGCAGGAGGTGAGGTGATTCAGTAATTGATGCTTTTCCTTCAGACACAGTATTAAGCAAACAGTTGCAGCAGGGTACTGTGTGGAGGCAGGCTGAATCAGAAGAGAATCAGCATTTCAGAGGAAAATGTGTGGTGAAAAGTTGCAGGCAGGCAGGACTGGGGGTACCTGGTTCACCTGAGGAGGGACAGCAGTTGTACTAACCAGGGCTACTCTGCCAAACTTTTACTGGCTGGGAAGCTGCCCAGCAAAAAAGGACCTTTGGAGTGCTGGCTGACAGCTGGTTCAGCATGAGCCAGCAGTGTGCTCAGGTGGCCAAGAAGGCCAACAGTATCCTAGCCTGGATCATAGAATCATAGAATCATAGAATCATAGAATGGTAAGGTTGGAAGGGCCCTCAAACCCCCCTGCCATAGGCAGGGACATCTCCCACTAGCACAGCTCACTCAAGGCCTCATCCAACCTGGCCTTGAACACCTCCAGGGAGGGAGCAGCCACAACCTCCCTGGGTAACCTGTGCCAGTGTCTCACCACTCTCACTGCAAACAACTTCCTCCTAACATCCACTTTCAATCTCCTCTCTGCCAGTTTAAACCCATTGCCTCTCGTCCTGTCATTGCAGGGACAATGCCTTCCTGTAGGCCCCCTTCAGATACTGGAAAGCTAACTAGATCATCTAGTTCCAATTCCCTGCCATAGGCAGGGACACCTCCTACTAGTACAGAGTGGAAGATCAACACTTGTGTGGCCATCAGGAGTAGAGAAATTGTTGTGCCCCTGTACCCAGCACTGCTGAGGCTGCTTCTTGAACACTGTGTTCAGTTTTGGGCCACTCACCACAAGATGGTCATTGAGGTGCTGCAGAAAAGCCAGAGAAGGACAATGAAGCTGGAGGTCTTTTGAGGGTCAGCTAAGCAAAATGGGATTGCTTAGTTTGGAGAAGATGACACTGAGGTGAGAGCTTACTGCTGTCTACAACTGTCCGAAAAGAGCTTGGAGTGAGGTTGGTGTTGGTCTCTTGTCCCCGGTATCAAGTGATAAGATGAAATGGCTGCAAGCTGCACCAGGGGAGGTTTAGATTGAACACAGGGAAAATTTCTTGCCTGCAAGAGCGGTCAGGCATTGAAAAAGGCTTCCCAGGGAGAGGGTAGAGTTACCATCCCCTGAGGTGTTTAAAGAATGTGTAGTCATGGCACTTCAGGACATAGTTTAATGGCCATGGTGGTGCTAGGTTGATAGCTGGACTCGATGACCATAGAGGTCTTTGTAGCTGAAACAATACCATGATTCTAGAATCTCCTCCTCCTTGGTATAAGGAATCTTGTGAGAACATGTGTGGTATCCATTACTTTACACATTTTATCACAGACCTCAGTGGCATGAGTTCCCTGGGTGTCTCTGCAATGGGATGCCAGCATGAGGATCCCTTAGCTTTTGAGCTTGGATCTGTTTCTGTCATGCAATGCTCCCACCACAGGACACAGACTGCATTGCTCCCTCCCTGGAGGTGTTCAAGGCCAGGTTGGACGAGGCTTTGAGTAACCTGTTCTAGGGGGAGGTGTTCCTGCCTATGCAGGGGGTTGATCCTTGAGGTCCCTTCCAACCTTACCATTCTATGATTCTGTGATTTCTCCACATAGAGAGCTGATTTTTGCAAGGCAAGGAACAGGGAGCCTGTCTCCCACCATGGCCTGAAAAGCCCTCTGAGGCCCAAAGGAATACGAAGCTCCATAGAAGGCTTTTATCATTAATGGCAACACTTGTATTTAGAGAAAGATGGAGAAGAGATTTGGGAAATGTGAGATCTGTAAGACTTGATTCCAGCAGCTGAAGTGGGTTATAGATACTGACTATGCTAATCTGCAACATAAGAGGGAAACAACCAAGGGAGCTATGATTTAATTAAAGATAGCTGACAGGGATTTAGAAAGAAAAAAAAAAAGAGAAAAACAACAGGTCCAACAATTTTTTGAAGAAGTGCACAAACCCCAAAATGTGTCAAGGCTGAGGAGGGGAACACTGCTAACTTTGGCAGGAGGAAAGCTGTGGCCAGGCATCATGATGCCTCTGCTGAGCATAGTGTCCCACATGATGGGTGGGGTTGTGGCATATCCATGAAGGAAGCAAAACTGGAATGAGACACCAAGCTACAAGATGTGTGGAAAGCCTCAGACAAGCACTGTCAGATACATGGTGGGCAGGGAACTTGGCCCAGCTTCCCCAGCTGAGTCCAGCCCTAGTTGCTGCTGGTTGTACCTAAATGGGAATAGAGCTTTTGGCACTGGGGCAGTTCTGCTGTCATTGAGTTCAACAGAGAGAACATGGCCTCACCATACCTGTGGCCAGCTGGTGGGCTGGGGAAGAGGATAAACCTGACCACTATTCCTGAAGATTGTCTTCTCTCCTTGATGCATTTCTGTGCCTTCTTAGGCAAGAGCTGCGTGAGGAAGGATTAGAGTTGAGAACAGTGGCCGTGGTTGGGCTGTGAGCCCACCTCCTGTGGGCAGAAAGGTGACATCTGGTTGATTTCTCTCTTGGCTATCCATGGAGAGCATATCTGAGGGCAAGATTTTTTTAAGTACAGAAGGTAAAATCCATCAGTGTCAGAAATACAGAGGAGGTTAGAGCAATATTGCATGGTGTAGGGATTCCACCTGGTTTTTGTCATCCTTAGGAGGTAAATCTAAAAACTTGAGAAGCTCTGTGCTGCAAAACTATGTTATCAAGGAAAATCTCAACAAATGATGAATTCTTTCTGTTCCTGATATATTTTTCCCACTCCTAGATAAATGCATATGTAGGGAGGATCTGGAGAACATTGCTTGTGTGCATTTGCCACACCAATAGAATTTAAATTCCCCAAAGCTGTCATTCCAGGCCATTCACATTGGGAAGGATTCAATGTCTTTATAAAGCTGGAATGCTCAGGCCCCAGTGGACTGGCCAGGAGAGCTGCTCTGTGTTTGTGAGCAGGTGCCCAGATACAGAGGCTTTTGCTCACAACAGAGACAGGAAAAATGTGTGTATTCTGGTCACCTTATTGTATAAAGAACACTGTAGAAATCAAGAAAGCACAGCAAAGTGCAAACAGCACGACATCAGCAATTGAAGAGCTCAGGTTTTCTCAAAATTGAGGAGAATCAAAGTGTATTTGAAAAAATGAAAAAAGAAGGGACCTGGTCATACCAGACATCAAACAGAAGAGGTAGAGTTGATATACATTTAAGTGTCGTGTGGGAGAGAGGTGACTTCACCTTGAACTTGCTCACTAACCCTTAACAACTCTTCATTTCAAGAGTAGGGCTCCCTTCATGATACTGGAAGCCCCAAACATGCCTCATGAGACCTGGATTATTGCTGCTCCAGATGCGTTTTGACATCTCTTCCCTCACACTATGGCATCCTTCATTCTCTAAACCCATTACTGGTTAACAAGCTTTGGTGCTGCCAGAAGCTACAAGGGAAGTCATGGCTGTGGAGTGGTGACTCCTTTCCCCAGAGAGCATTTTTGTTGCCAGCCATCTCCAAATCCCAGCACAAAGCAGCACCTAGCAGGAGGGAAGTGCACAGTGCCAGCACTGCACTCCCGGCAGCTGAAATGCACTGCTTCATTTTACTGCTGGGATCTGGGCAATACTAATTTTTTAAGGTAAGGTTAAATCTTAAACATTTGTCAAAGGTATCTCTTGTCAAGCTCAGATCCATCTCCTTCCACTTGCCACTCCCTTGCTTTTGTTGGTTTGTTTTTTTTTTTTTCTTTCTCCCTCAGCTGCTCAGAAATCACAGCTTTGCTCTTTGCCTCCCCACCTCAGCTAAGCACTNTCTCCCCTCTGCCAGTTTAAACCCATTGTCCCTTGTCCTGTCATTGCAAGACTTTGTCAATAATCCCTCCCCAGCCTTCCTGTAGGCTCCTTCAAGTACTGGAAGGCTACTGTAAGGTCTCCTGGAAGCCTTCTCTTCTGCAGGCTGCAGAGCCCCAACTCTCTCAGCCTGTCCTCATAGGAGAGCTGTTCCAGCCCTCTGATCATCTTCATGGCCCTCTACTATGGAAAAGGCAATGACTTTTCCAGAGAGTCTGGTAATGCCAGACTTGGGCAAAGACAGCCATATCCTTGTCACCAGAAACATAGGGGACTGTGTCCCACTCACCTAAATGAGAATGAACCTACCATGGGGTAAAGAGCTCCAGTAGAGGGACCATAAAAAACGATACCTGAATGCAGTGCCTGATGGGAGCAAACCTGGGATGATATATCCAGGGAATCAGGCTTTGGAAGCAGATTAGTGAAACCCAGCCTTTTCATGAACACATATCAGAAGGTTGTTGTTGAGTTTGGGGCTGGTTTTTTTTTTCCCTTTATTTTCCTTTCTATTTTTCTTTCCCCCCTTAAAGCATGAATAAATTTAGAGTTTATCCATAATTTTCTCAGCAGGATGAGTGCCTTGAAGTGCCAGGCAGGATCCCCCATTGTATGAATCAATACATTTTAGCACAAGTTTGAACCTTCTGGTAATAAACTAAACAAGAGCTGCTGCTTTCTTCATGGATGTAATCAGCAAACAGGCAAGCACAAGAGCTTTCCTCATACTAATGGTGGGGAGGAGGGAGGTAGTTAATTTGACCTGGAGTGCAGATTTAGTCTCTCCTGCAGCGGAGCCGTTTCTGCAGTTATCTCTCCAAGTCCAGCCCCTGTGGCTTTCTGTCTTATTTCCAGACCAGACAGGCTCTGGAAACCATTACCATATTTATAAAGCTACCTGGACTCACCAAGCATGCATGAAAGAGCTGGAAAGAGCTATCTATTTTACCAGCTGTGCAGACAGCATCTGAAAGTGACACAAGGAGAAGAAGGAGGGGAAAAAAGAGGTTACTCTGCACTTGCTGTGCAAGAGAAGTGTGTATGGTCCTTCAGAGGTAGCACCCATTAACACCAGAAACCAGAGCTATCCATCTTGGCCAGACACATCTACCCTTGATGAGAAGTAGCAGGTCACCACATGCCCCTTTGTAGATTTATCACAGTGCTAGGGCAGATTTCCACCAGCCTGCCTGTTCTCTTGCACTATGGGGCAGGTAAATGGAGAGCATGGGCTGCAGGTAAGAAGATTTAGGGTACAGGGAACACGAGGAGCCTGTGTTTCAAGTTCTAATGCCAGGCTCAGTCGTGTCCTTAATGTGTGATTTTAGTCAAGCAAGAGCATTGTGATGATTATAACACAACACATCTTCATAGAATTATAGAATCAGCCAGGTTGGAAGAGATCTCCAAGCTCATCTAGTCCAACCAACTCCCAGCCCTAGTCAATCAACCAAACCATGGCACTAAGTGCCCCATTCAGGCTTTTCTTCAACACCTCCAGGGATGGAGACTCCACCACCTCCGTGGGCAGCCCATTCCAATACCAATCACTCTCTCTGTCACGAACTTCCTCCTAACATCCAGTCTAGACCTCCCCTGGCACAGCTTGAGACTATGTCCCCTCCTTCTGTTGCTTTTTGCCTAGAAGAGCCCAACCCCACCTGGCTACAACCTCCCTTCAGGTAGCTGCAGAGAGCAATGAGGTCGGCCCTGAGCCTCCTCTTCTGCAGGCTGCACACCCCCAGCTCCCTCAGCCTCTCCTCACAGGGCAGTGCTCCAGGTCCCTCACCAGCTTCATTTCTTCACCAGATAGGAAGTATTGGTAATAGGCCTGAAATCCTTGGACAGGAGATGTTCAGGATCTGAAATCTATGATCACAGCTATTCTAAAGAAAAGGTTCCTGGTATGTTTTCTCTGTTACCTCTCATCAAATCCCTTAGTGGTCTAGTAATCCCCAAAACCAAAGGCAGTCAAAAATAGTCTTGAATAAAATAGTGTGAATGATATGAATATAATGTATTATTGTAAAGAGTCCATCTCCTGGCCTGGGGCACTGAGAACTCATGATTCTACAGCAAGGACATTTGGGGAGCCTGTCTTTTTGGGGAAGCCTGCAGGGGATTCCCATTCCTCCTGAGTTCACACACTGAGGTTTTTAACTAGAGCATCTCTTTCAGCTGCTGGGGACATGCTGTTTCATCTTCATCTTTGAAGAGAAGATGATAGAGTGATTACAATACTGTCCTTCACTTGTTAGGTAGAAGAAGGAGCTAGGAAAGCCACAGGGATGGTTTCCTCTACAGAGAACAAGTTGTATTTGCTGAGTATTTAGTGGGTCTGAAAAAAACCCCAAACTGTAAAGGTTAGGAAAAAAAAAATCTCTTTGGGCTTCTTGGTCTTGTCTTTCTGTAGTAGCACAGACTTAAGAAAGATAACAGTGAGAGATGATTCACTTTGCTTGCTCTGGTGAGAGAGGATCAGCAGCTACTCACACCCTGTATAAGAGAAAAGAAAAAAAAGAATTGATCCAGAGTTCCCACATCTATGATCTACATCCTTGTGCTGCCCCTAAAGAAAATTTATTGCTCCCCATCAGCAATAAATCAGAAGACCAACTTTCCTGCTCCTTCTCAGACAGATCTACTATTATACAGCATGAGAGCAACTCCCCAAAGTGGAAGATATGAGGGTTTAACACACAGGCCAATTCGGATAGCAGTTCAGAGCTAGGAGAAGAAAGACATAGCTGCTGCCAATTTGATGGAAACCAGTAAGCTTTTAATCATATTTAATGCATGTAATAGCTGTATTCCTTCAGAATGCTAATGTGTAAATAGATATTTATTCATACCAATATTTATAAACATATGTATAAATATGTCTTTGTAACTATATATTTATTAAAGCAAACTAAATAAATACATATTTATAAGGGAATATTTAATGCATTTAATAAACATACACAACTTGCTGCCATGCTGGAGGATAAAACAAGGTGAAGAACACTGGAAGCAAACCTAAGCAAAAAATAACCTTAGATTGACAGTTTCCTCCCTTATGGATCCCAAAGCTCTGTTTTACTCTAATTTACACCCCAGTGAGAGATATGGTTCTGATGTGCAGCAGTCTCTGGGATGAGGTACAGTAATTGTGTAACCAGAATAGCAACACCACGGCAGAGTGCAGGCTGGGAAGTAAAAGGCTGCTTTTCCAATGGATCTTGGACAAGCTCCTCAGCTTGGGTAAAATGATTCCTAGTTTAGAGTGAGTAAAATCCTGACCGCGGTATCCAGCTGAGAGGATGTCTATATTAAAGGGCTGTATACAGGGGAAACACAGGCTCTCTGGAGCTAAATAACAGCAGGTTGGAGGTCGATGAGGACTACAAAGCCCTGACACAAACAAAAAAAGAAAAAAAAAAGAGGTATCTGTTCACCCACTCTGAGTGTTTCAAGTGAGCCAGAGCAATTCAGAGCAACTCTGCTGTACAGCCACTGAATCCTGGAGGAGTTCAGGGAGGCTGGCATTTGGCTTTGACCCCAGGGTTAATTTAGCTGTTCTTGCAAAATGAGAAATGGGAACCTAGGTTCTCATCTCCTTTGCTATCAAGTCAAGTGAGTGATATGAAGGTAAAACTGGTGTGGACAAGAACTAAGATCTCTAATGAACAGGAACTGCTTGGATCTTTCCAGTACTTGTAGGAGATGTCAAGATGATGACTGCACAGAACAGACTGGCACACAAGGGGATGGAGAACTTTTTGTCCTTGGTTGTTTCCTAGACTTATTCTAGAAAGAGTTGGCATATTTACTGCAGGAATTGAAGCTTGGGATAATGATTCTTGGGATCCACAGGCGTCTTAACTTCTCCTACGTGTTTTATTCCAAGAGTTTCTCTAAGCCACAATAACAAAGATGGACCTGGGACTGGTCCTTTTGTGATGCACAGAGGACAACTTTGTTGGTGTGACACCTCAGACACAGACACAGAGGGGTGTTACACTCTCATTTCCCACCTATTTGCCACCAACAGACTTTCTCCCTCCCATCACTTGTGGAGTGGTTATTCCTCTGCAGCTGCTGTAGATTACTTCAGTCAAAATCTCTTCTGTGGCTTCATCGAAGAGCTCAAAGATGTTCTTGACTTAAAGCTGCTGGATTACCACCAGGTCTTGATTTGATTCTTCACAACCAAGTCATTCTAGTCCCTTTCATAGCTACTTCTTCTAATCCTGCAGTTATATCTGTAGATCTGAAGTTTTCTAGGCCCTTTGTCTTCCCCAAGATGTGGCATCGAACAGCCTGTGGCTGCTGACACTGGACTCGATGCAACAAGACAGCCACACACTTTTCCTCAGGTGGAAAACAACTCTGGAGATACAACTTGGGTTTTTTTTTTTATTTTTTATTATTTTAAAACCCTAGCCTTTGGAGGAGTGCCAGCTGATTTTAATACCCAGGGAACTCAGCTGTAATTGCCAGAGAGGTGGATGCAGCCAGCTTTGCTATTACCTCCTCCACAGACAGGAAGCCATTCAGCCAGACGCCTTTTGAGAGAGAGATCAGGTCATCCCAGTGCCGACTCCAAAGCAACCAACCTCTCTCTCATCACTTAGATTTAAATCATAGCTCTTTTTCCCACTCCAAGGTCTCATTAATGCCCTTGGATTCATGATAGGAACAGTAGAAATGTATTATCCTTGCCAGCTTTGGATTGTTATTTCCATCACACTCCGCAGGACAGGGGAGCACATCTTGCTTTAGTAACTGGATTAAAACAAACTGCAGCACAGCATTTGATCTCAAACATCCAACTTTTCAGCAAGGTGATTTAAGCTAAGTCCATCTTCTCTTACAGTGCAGGAGGAACATCATGGTATCAACATCTGTCTTCAGCACTTGCTGCTCTGGGCCTGCTCATGCTCTGGATGGATCTATGAATGAACACTTTTCAAATGCTATAAATATTTTATGGATTTCTATCCACTTACTTTAATGGGGGATTGTAAAAGCATTTAACCATATTACACCCAATCTCTCAGGCACTGCATTATTTTAGAAGAGTTATTTTGTTAGAAGCAACTGGCACAGCTGCCATAATAGTGTTTAAATATATATATGCATATATAATATACATGTATTTCTCAAACAATATGAAATCAAATATCAGGAAAAGGAAAGCAGCCATGGAAATTGTATCTCTCAGGTTTGTTCTGAGTCACCTGAAAGGTTTCACTTATGCTGTGCTTTGCATGGCTGCATGAAGACTCTGTTTTTATAGAGTGGTCTGATTGTCGAGTCTGGATGTCTGAAGGGGTCTCTACTGAATCACTGAATCCAGATGCAAACACAGAATTATAGAGTTGTTTCTATCAGAAAAGACCTCTAAGATAAAGTCCAACCATCAACCTAACACCAACATGGCCATCAAACCATGGTCCTGAAGTACCATGTCCATAGCACCTCCAGGGATGATGACTCCACCACCTCCCTGGGCAGCCTGTTCCAATGCCTGCTACTTTTTCAGTCAAGAAATTTGTCATAATATTCAACATCAGTCTCCCCTGGTGCAACTTGAGGCCATTTCCTCTTGTTCTGTCACTTGATACTAGGGAGAAGTGACCAACCTCCACCTGGCTATGACCTCCTGTCAGAGAGTTGTAGAGAACAATAAGGTTCTCCTTCAGCCTCCTCTTCTCCAAACTAAACCATCCCAGTTCCCCCAGGCACTCCTCAACAGACCTCTTCTCCAGACCCTTCACCACTTTGGATAAGACCCTTCACTTTGGATAAGAATCATAGAATCAGCCAGGTTGGAAGAGACCTCCAAGCTCANCAGCTTGAGACTGTGTCCCCTTGTTCTGTTGCTGGTTGCTTGGCAGAAGAGCCCAACCCCACCCAGCTACAACCTCCCTTCAGGTAGCTGTAGACAGCAATGAGGTCTGCCCTGAGCCTCTTCTTCTGCAGGTTGCACACCCCCAGCTCCCTCAGGCTCTCCTCACAGGACTGTGCTCCAGGCCCCTCACCAGCCTTGATGCCCTTCTCTGGACATGTTCCAGTGTTGTTCTTCTCTGGGCACTCTCCAGCACTTCAATGTCCTTTTTGTAGTGAGAGGCCCAAAACTGAACCCAACATGGGAGGTGATGCCTCACCAGTGAGTACAGCAGCATGATCACTTCCCTGGTCCTGCTGTGACAAAACCTAAGAAACACAGCCAGGAAGCTCCTGCTGCTCAGCCTGAGACATCCCTCATGGAGGACACCTCAAAGTCTTCTGTCTGACTAGGACTCAGCTGTGAGATTACTTCTTATTTTGCTTTTGCTGAAGACCAGCAGAAGCAGGCAGGAGAGGTTTGTATCAGCCATGCCAAGTAGGATTATGTGAGATCTGCTTAATATTGTTGCCAACAAACCCAGAAGTCTCTGTGCCAACCCCATCTCTGCTTTCAACACTGAGTGAGATGTTTGTGCACAGCTTTAGGAAACCCAGCCTCAGCTTCCCAAGCCCCCTCAGCACCAAGCAGGGAAGAAAGGCCACTTGACATCAGCCCAGCAGTAACTCACTCAGCAGAGGATAAAGATACCACTTTCTTCTTCTCCTCACACCCCCTCCATCCATTGTTTATTTCCAGCACAGCACAAAGGCCTTTGAAAGCCCATTGAGCTGCTTTTGACCATGTCTTTGTTGGGTAAATGGATTTATGGTCTGCCAGCCTGATTTATGAATGCCCATTCTACTTTGAAGGGAGGGCTGCTGATTTTATACCTTCAGCCATGCGGGACAGTGAGCTGTTCTGATCAAAGGAGCACTGATTTTGCTGGCATGATTGATTCAAGCCTGAAGAATTACAGCAGGATCACACTCACACTACAGTCATCACAGGTCAGAGGCATCTTCTGCCAGCAAAGACACCAAGTCTGAAGCTTGGGATGCAGCAAAATTTTTACCCTTACTACTATCTCCTATAACCCCCAAACCAAGCAGGTGTAAACCCCTTGGATGTTAGGAGGATAACATGCGGGTTGGTTTCGCTGGTTGTCTTTCCTGGATCTCAGCTGTAGAGCAAGTGTAGGGCTGCAGATATTCCAACCTTGTTGTCCAGGCACTTTGTGCTGATGAACTAAGGTATCCCAGAGGGTTATCCTCGAGGATTTGTGCAGACAAGGAGTCTAACTCCCCGCTGGATCTGAGCATTAGTTATTGACAGATTGGGCATGTCGGTCTGCAGATGGCAAACTGCATTGTAATTCTACATACAGGGGTGCAAACTATTTTAAAAAAACCTCTTCTATCAAACACATCTAAGCCAGAAATAAAGCATCATAGAGATTTTTTTGTTGTTGTTATAGTGGGACATAGAACACACACTATTTTTTTTCCTCCTGTGGAGTTGTTTTCTTTCTTTTGTTTCAGTCAAACACTCTTCTCCTCCCTGTCAATATCCAGGCAAGTATTTTTTTTCCCCCAAATCTTCTCTATGTTGTGACTCCTAATCAAAGTCAAAGAGGTATAAGAAATTCAGAATTTCTCCTTCCATCTGTCCAGAAAGGAAGGTCACAAACTACAGTAACTTCTGGACCTATTCATCAAACTCTTGGAAGTCACAACTCCCAGATTAAAAGAGTGGTGATTGATGATACCTTTTCCAGGGGTTACATTGGAAAAATGTGCTCCTTATAATGGAAACAGAGAAGAAATTAGTTCTCCTATCTCTCTTGAGTCTTCCAGAAAGCGGAAAACTGCAGATAAGAGGCTAAATCCCAAAGTCTTTCCTCCCAAACCCTGCCCACTGAGCATAAAAATTCCTTAATCGCCTTTCTCCCTTTATGTTTTCTCTAGAGGCCCCCTGCTTAAGGGGGAGTCATAACACACCCTTGGACAGTGGTGGTTTATCTTGGTGGTTTTAGCTACATGAAAATTGGATGCTTTTAGCATAACTTTGGTTAACTTCCTCTCAGGTTTATTGGTCCAGGCCCCCAAAAACTCCATCACTCAACTTTCACAGGTGACCTTTCTGACTTCTTATGAAAACTTCATAGTTTCCACATGCCTTTAATTTCACACTCCCCTGTCAGGCTTTGTTCTCAAGAGGTGGTCAGGAATAACATTTAGGGGAAATGAGGAAATATTTGCCATATGACTCATTAATGCCACATGCTCCTCTGTGTACCTTCCACGACACACCTGTGTGAAGTTACCCTGCTGGAATTCGTCACTCCAGCAAAGCAGAGGAAAAGCCAGACAGGAGATCTAAGAGAGTGGCCCAGATAAGATTCAAACCCTCAGACATAACAGGGAGGTTTAGAGCTGTGAAGGACTCCTCGCTCCCAGTGCCAGTGACAGGGTTGTTTTGACAAGGCTGTTTTGACGGTGCTGAGAGGAGTGAGATCAAAAGACATTGATCTGTTAAAGGACAGGACCCGCAAAGAAGAGGAGGACAAAGCTGTCAAGAGCATAAAGCCGGGGGCTATGGTAAGTGTGCTGCAGTGGTTCCCCAGGAGAGAAGGTGACACCAAGGCAAAGCAGATGCAAAGAATAGACAGCATGGGCACTGAGTTTTTGTTTTAGCTTTTTCTCCAAGTATAAGGAGTTTTTTACAAACAAAAGAGGGTTTTCATTGTCAAGAGAAGCTGCTTCTAAATGACTGCTCTCTCTCATTTCCCAGAGGAAGGTAGGGTAGAAGAGTGCAAGCTCTGTCTGTCAGCTGATATGCTGATGCTCTTCAGAGACGTGGTTGGGAAAGATCAGCTCAGGATCCTCCGAGGGATCCAGCTGTTCAGAGGCCAGGTTGTGTGGCCCTTACAATATGAAAATTAAAACATAAATTGGTCTCTTGGGAGAAGTTTGGTCATAGGATTTGTATCCTAGATAATCTTTGATGATCTTTGATTCCTAGGTGATCTTTGAGGTCCCTTCCAACCTTACCACTCTATGATTCTGTGATTTTATGATCCAAGCCTAAATGGGAATCAAGCAGGTTGCCTTACTCCTGTGTTCACAGAGATGTTAAACCCACACAGTGGAAATCTTTGCCTGCAGAAAAAAAAAATTATAAAACAATAATAAACTTTTCCTCTTACAAATACTGAGTAATGAAAACCAGAAAAATAAAAAGCATGGCTCCTGAAGCAGTGTAATAGCAGATGCCAACATCTGCAGAGATTGAAAGCTCTCCCCACAGACACAGCCAGATCTAGGTTGGCTCATGGGGACCCAGGGCAGAGTCATGTCTCTCAGCAATATTGTCATGGCACCCCCATTTTAGATGCACCCATAGCTCACTGAAGAAAACCCTGCTCCTGCCATGTGCCTACAGGAAAGCCAAGACATGTGAAATATGAAAATGATCACAGCCTAGACGGGAGATGCCAAAGCCAGCTTGAGGAGTGCTGGGTGTTAGCCAAAAAGTAACTTACAATGTGCAAGATGAACAATTATCCAAAGACAAATCAGTGCCACACAGTTCCTAACAAGGCATCAGGCTGTCATTTTTACACTGGATAAACACCACCTGCATCTTTTCTCCAGGATAACAATGGTTTCTCTATTTCTATTGCTTTACTTGGTAATCTCTGGCATCTCTCAGGGCTGTGTAATCATCACTTTAGTGTCACAAAGGCTAATGCAAACATTCTGATTTTTACCCTATTGCTTTCCTGCTGCCTCTTAGCTCCTGCAGTGTATATATCCCATGCTGGTCTCATAACCTTCGCTTTCAGCCCAGTCTATAGTTTGACGCCTCACATCCAGGCTATGCCTCTAGAAGCCTTTTCCATTGTAGCATTTCTAAATAGATGTGATCTTTCTTCTCCTGCCTTGCAGCCAAAAATTTTGTCCTGCCTCTCATTTCATACCTCATGATGACTGCAGGGACTTCTCTTTCCTCTGGTACTAGCAAATACAGCCTGACTCCACTCACACCTCTTTCCAGGGTATGGATGCAGAAATCCCTTTGCCAGCCTTCACTGTCAGTGTGTCATCCCTCTGTATCCTCCCCTTTGGTGGAATCCTTTCCCTAGCACCTCAAACATATGCTGCACATGCTTGCTTTTGCAGTCCATCTTCACCCACTCTCCCCCTCACCTGTTGTTCAGCTTGGAAAGGTTGGTTCTCACCTTCGGTTTGCTTCTGGTTCCAGTCTTCCCTCGCCCACTTCTTCCACCTCCAAACAAGTATCTCATACTGCTCTTTGTGCTCTCTTAAACATCTCCAAGGCTCTCCTATCATACTCCCTTAAAACACTTTCTAAATCAAACTCACCATTGTGACCATGACAATTGTTTTCTTGTCTCTGACCCACATCACCTTAGCATTTCCCTAGATTCCTGTCTCCCTGGTGCATTTCTTTCTTTGTACCTGGGCAGAAAGCTCTTTGAAATAGTGCCTGATTTTCATTCTCTATGTACAGCACTTAGCATATACATGACCCAGTCCCACCTTAGAATAAGCAGTTACACAGAAGTGACAGATTGCAATTGTGTGTCCCTTTTCCTAAGTGGAAAAATGCTGCTTTAAATTTCATACAATCAGAGACTGGACTGGGTTGGAAGAGACTTAATAGATTGTCTAGTTGCAACCTCCCTGCCATGGGCAAGGACATGTCCTGCAGGCTGCTCAAGGCCCCATCCAGTTTCTGCAAAACTGGATTCTCATTTGCTCTCACATTGCAGTCACAATTGTGCCCATAGAGTAGTGATGCTGCAGCCCTCAGCAAGGGCTCTGAGATGTCACTGGCCCAGGCAGTATGGCAGGAACGTCTCTTGACTTTGTGTGCATTTTGGCAGGAATATTGTAGCCCCCCCCCCCTGTTTCTGGCTTGTAAGAAGGACTACAGAAAGGACTTGGATCTGATACCCAAGAGGGAAACTCCAGAAATAGGTAACAGAGGATGTGCCAGGGGCAAGAGAGAGCAAATAGTAAGAAGTTACCTTTAAATACTAGGACACAACATCCTATATGCCTAAAAATGAGTGGCTTTGCTTAGTCCTATCACTGGTAGCAGCATCTGTCACTTTACCAGAATAGCAGCCCTCCCTTGGTTGAGGCAGGGAGAAAACAATTTACAGGAGGATGCTTGTTCTTTCAACACGTGCTCAGGACAATTCAACCGTCAGTCACTCACTCCTCCTGCTAGCACTCTTGCTCAGCTCAGCAGTAACTGCAACATCTTCTCCTGTGCTCCTCAGCCCTGCCTGGTGCCACGTGCCTTTGTCCACACTGTCACTAGAAAGTAGAATATAGAATCACAGAACAGTAGGGGCTGGAGGGCACCTCTGGAGACCACCTAGTCCAAGCCCCCTTCTAACATGGGTACACTCAAAGCAGGTTTCAGAGGAACATGCCCAGGTGGATTTTGAAAGTCTCCAGAGAAGCAGACTCCAAAACCTTTCTGGGCAGCCTGCTCCAGGACCTCCAGCACCCTCAGAGTAAAGAAGCTCCTCCTGAGGTTGAAATGAATCCCCCTGTGTTCTAGCTGGTACCCACTGCCCCTTACCCTATCACTGGGCACCATGGCAAAGAGCCCAGCTTCTACTAGGAGCGAATTTGGCTGCCAGCTTCTGTAGCTCCCCCTGCCCTATTCCAACCAGTCTAAGCTGGACCTCTGCGAGGGAGAGGCTTTTCTCCGAGTGTTATTTGCCATCCAAGGCAGGGAATATTTCAGCCTGTGACAGCCTCTCATCACTGCAGCCACCCGGTGCCTCGCATCTGAAATGCTAACCCAGCTGGGGAGTCAGGCTCCGCTTCCTCTGCCGGCTGCTCTGCCCTGAAATAACAGGGCTGGGCAGGCAGGGAAGGGTAGGGGAAATAATAACCCATCTCCTCTGTCATTTGACGGGACCCCCACTGTTCGCATGTCCATCGGCTTCCCGGCAGGTAGTCACCAGGCATTTAAGGCCTTTGGCCCAGGCTTTCACTGTAAGCTTAATCCGTGTAAAGCATTTCCTGAACTGCCAGAGCCTGAAGGGCTTTTAGACAGCTCCCTGCCAGGATACCGAGAGAAAATGCAACAGGAGGAGCAGAGGTGAGTGTCAGACTTCTTGCCAGCCCAGCGCTGGAAACAGGAGTGGGAACATGAGTGTGGGTCTGACTCTGGCTCCTGGCTAAGAGCAGCAAAGTGACCTGAGGATGTGATGTGGATTGGTTCTGGCTGGACACCAGCTGCCCACCAAAGCTCTTCTGTCATTCCTCCTCCTCCTCAGCTGGACAGGAGGGAAGAAAACAACAAAAGGCTCCTGAGTCGAGAATAAATCGTATGAGGAGTGATTGAGGGAGCTGGGGATGGTTAGTTTGAGGAGGAGGAGGCTGAAGGTTGACCTCATTGCTGTTTACAACTACCTGAAGGGACATTGTGGAGAGGCTGCTGCTGGGCTCTTCTTACAGGTAATTGGAGACAGAACAAGGGGGAATGGCTTGAAACTGAGGCTGGGAAGGTCTAGATTAGATATTAGGAAAGAGTTTTTCATGGAGAGAGTGGTCAGGGACTGGATTGAGCTCCCAAGGAGGTGGTGGAGTCACCCACCCTGGATGTGTTTAAGGGTGGTTTGGATGTGGTGCTTAAGGCTATGGTTTAAGGTGAATCTTGTAGAGTAGGATTCTAGGTTGGACTTGGTGATCCTGAGGGGCTTTGCCAACCTGCATGTGTCTGTGAGATGCTCTGAGACAAGGATATGGAAATCACCCACCAGTGACCACCACAGGCAAAACAGACTCCACTTAGGGAAATTGGTTTAATTCATGGCAAATCAAATCAAAGCAAGATAATGAGAAATAAACCCAAATCTTTAAAACACCTTCCCCTCTCACTCCCAAGGCTTAACTTCTCTCCCAGTTTTCTCTACCTCCTACACCCCCTAGCATCACAGGGGAATGGGGATTGAGGAACGTGGTCAGTTCTCAGAGGGTGGACTTCTCACATGCTTCCCCTGCTGCAATGTGGGAAACAGTTCTCCATGAACTGCTCCAATGTGCTCCTTCCCACAGGCTACAGTTCTTCATGAAGGGCTCCAACACTGGTCCCTTCCACAAGGTGCAGTCCTTCAGCAAAGGACTGCTCTAGTGTGTGTCCCCTGCAGGGCCACAAGTCCTGCCAGCAAACCTTCTCCAGCATGGGCTTCTCTCTCCATGGATCCACAGGTCCCACCAGGAGTCTGCTCCAGTACAGACATCCCCTGGAGTCTCAGACTCCTTCAGGTGGTTTTGGAATGGGATTCTTCATGGTTTGCAAGTGGATATCTGCTTCACTGTTAATCTCCATGGGCTGTATGGGGACAGCCTGCTTCACCATGGTCTTCATCACAGGCTGCAGGGGAACCTCTACTCCAGTGCCTGGAGAAACTCCTTTTCCTTCTTATTCACTGACCCTGCTGTCTGCAGAGTTGTTTCTCTCACATATTCTCTTCTCTCCAGCTGAGAGAGGAATTTTTTAGCCCTTTTCCTAAATATATTATCCCAGAGGTGTAACTACTATCACCAATGGGCTTGGCCTTGGCCAGTGGTGGGTTTGGAGACAGCAGGCATGAGCTCTATTGGACACAGGGGAAGCTTCTCACAGATGCCAGCCCTGTTGTCCCCCTGCTACCAAAACCTTGCCATGCACACTGAATACAGGGCATAAATATGCTGTGCAGCAACATAGATTTGGACAGTGCCCACCTAGCCTTTGAATGGCATCATTTCCCTGCACCACATTTCCCATTTGTGACAAAGTCACTTTAGGGTGAGTTGATGCCACTAAGCAGAACAGAGGTGAGTTTGAAGTGCAAGTGGCCATCGGCAAAATCAAAACTTCCCTGGATTGTACTGAGACAACATGAAAATGGATTTTATGGGAGAATCTGGGGGCAGCTGTTCATCAGTGCTTTGATTTTTTGTTCTTCCCCCTGATTTGCATTCCTCAGCTGGACTTCAATTCCCTTCATACTCTGTGGTCCTCCCTTGGCTCAGGTGACTGTTCAGTCTGGAGAGGAGAAGGCTCCGAGGTGGCTTTATTGTGGCTTTTCAATATCTTAAAGGGGCTACAAGAAAGCTGGGGAGGGACTTTTCAGGATGTCAGGTAGTGATGGGAATGGGGGGAATGGAGCAAAGCTAGAAATGGGTAGATTCAGACAGGATGTTAGGAAGAAGTTCTTCACCATGAGGGTGGTGAGACCCTGGAATGGGTTACCCAGGGAGGTGGTCAAGTCCCCATCCCTGGAGGTGTTTAAGGCCAGGCTGGATGAGACTCTGGTCAGCCTAATCTAGTGTGAGGTGTCCCTGCCCATGGTAAGGAGTAGGAACTGGATGATCCTTGTGGTCCCTTCCAACTCTGACTGATTCTATGATTTTATGAGTCTCACATTAACACGTTTCTGAAAACCTGGAGTTTCCTAAGGGACGGGAATTCTTATCTTAAACAAATCCTTATTATTTCAGTCTGTACTTATAGTTCCAAGAGGAATTGGTGAAGGCATTGATTTTATGCACTGATAGCCAGGGAATATGAGGATTTCTGGTGCATAGCTTTTATTCTGGAGGTAGAAAAAGCAGGTATTGTTTGCCCAGACTATAAATAAGAGATTAACATCTCTCCAGGAAATCACTGAACTTAATGCAGCTGTGAGCAAAACAGCAGAAAAGAGTGAACTGCCTCTTGTCCCTAGAAAACAAAGTTTGGGATATCTTTGCATTTCACAGAAACACACATTGCTAAATTTTAAAACAGCTGTACAGCTTCCTCATGAATTTTTACCCTGGAGTTGTGAAGGAGCCCTTCCCTCCAGCCTGCCTGATGCGTTTGTTAGCTTCTGTAACCACGTTCTGAATATCTCCCCTTTATTTGTTGGCAGCCATAATCCCAACAGCATCTAAATTGGATCCCAAGGGTCCAAAACGTTGTCTGGTTCTAGAAGTATGTCAAGCCTGGACAACCCTAGTAGAGAGATGTGTGGGTACCACATGTACTGAAGCAGCTTGAGGAAACATACTGGATGTGTTTCATTCAAGAATAACACAGAGATCTGTTTTATTCCTAACACTGAGCACCTAAGTACTCAGTGGTCAAAACTTAATGAATGCCATTGATTGAGCTTATCCTAGCAAATGAAAGAAAAAAAAAATCTTGCAATTTTAGGACAGCAAAGGTACATTTCCTCACATGTGCATTACCATCTGGCGTGGAGATGTATTAATATCTGGCAATATTTAGGTCATAAATCAAATCTAAGCCCTTATTGCACATTCAGAGAAAATTACTTTCTAGTGACATATGGCATAACCTTCAGCTTCTACAAATTAATAAAAATTCTAGCAAATCTACTCAAATTCAGATAGTTTTGTGCCAATATTTTATTTTTATGGATGCTGTTAACTGCTTGTAATGTCGGAGGTCTTAGGTCAATACAGAGTTTATTGCAAAGCTAAAGGAAATTACCTTTCGGTGGCCCAGGGTGTGAGCTTCAACTCCCACCAGTCAAGAAGAAGTTCTGATCTCACTGGCTGCTGATACATGCAGGACACCAAAATTACATACTGGGTCTTATTAAAGGGTGTCTGGAAGGGACAGAGTTATAACTGGCTGCAGAAATGCTCATAAAAGGAATCAAGTTGTTGAACTGTGCAGATTTAACATATGTCAGGCCAGAACTCACCAGTTACAGCTCCTGTTCTTAATAGACTCTGTGTGACTTCAGAATTCATCATGCAAAAATCAGAAAGTATGGGCAATTTGTCTTTCATTAGTAGCAGTGTTTTTATGCAGTTGAGTAATAAACTGCTTAGAAGGGGGAGGAAAAAAAAACATAATCTTGCTTTACAGTGTTTTGGTTAAGTTTGATTTTTTGTTATGTTTGGTCTTAGTCGTTGGTGTTTGCAGAAGTCCTGTTGGTGTGAGTCATATTTCTGTGTTATTGTTGTGCAAAACAACACTGACATTTGCTGCTTTCAAGTTAAGCTGTCAGGATTTAGGAGCTATTAACTGAAAGTATAGAATTAGAGACAAAAGAAATCACAGAATGTACCCACTCTTTTTTTTTCTTTTTTTTTTTTTTCTGGGTTCTTGTCCACCCTTGCAACTCGTTCAGCAGTCCACAGATTTTGATTAGTCACCAGGCTGGATTTACCTCTTCAGCCCAAATCGCTCCATCTCTCCAGTTTCCCACCTGAGTCCATATTCTTTCATGAGGTTTTGAACATTAGGAAGAAGCTCTTTATTGTGAAGGTGGTGGAGTTGCCCAGAAAGGCTGTGGATGCCTCATCCCTGAAAGTGTTTAAAACCAGACTGGATGAGGCTTTGAGCAACCTGGATGAGTAGGAGGTGTCTCTACCCATGTCAGAATTATCTTTAAGGTCTTTTCCAACTCAAGCTCTTCCATAATTCTGTGCTATCTTCCTTTACTTCTGCTGCTGCTCTTCCCAAAGGCCACCTTCTTGCCTAGCCTTTCCCTAGATCTCAGTGTCTTATTACTGCTCTGTTTCTTCCAATCCCTCATTATTCCCTGATGAATGCAACTCAGAGATAGTTTTTGACTTCCCATTCCCCGAAAGATCAAAAAATCACAAAATGCAAATGATCCTAATATCAATCTCTCCCTCCCTCACTCAGTAATGCCCCAATAATTCACCTGCCTTGGTCATCACGTTGTATATTTTTGCATTTTCCCCTTTTTCAGTGGCTTACCTTTCCCTAAATCTACAGTTCACAAGAACAAACATGTTCTACAAAACCTTAGCATCTCTTTTTCTCTCTTTCTTTTACACACTTCCACTTCCTTCTAGCAGATAAAAGACCAAGATGAGGTGGCTGGAATTTGAAGTTGTCAGTGTTGATGTCACAAATTAGAGGTTTGTTTTTAACAATAAGAGCAATTAATCACCAGAGCAGGTTCCTAAGAGGTGGAGTGAGTCAGACTCTTTGATAAAGCTGACTAACTTTTCTAAGGCTGCAGTTTTGAATTCAAATCACAAGTTCTCAAGCTTGATGAGAGGTTCACTGGGTGAGCTCCTGCCATTTGTATTTTGCAGCAAGACATCCTGATCATCCTAATGGTCTTTAAGGTAATGTGACTTCTGTCCTGGGTGGATTTCAAGTTTCAAGATTTTCGTATCTTCCTTCCTGCCTGACTTCACCTTGCTTTTCCTCCTCTGCTCTTCCCATGTCTTGGATAGAATCATAGAATGGTAAGGCTGGAAGGGAACTCAAGGATCATCCAGTTCCAACCCCCTGCCATAGCCAGGGACATCTCTCACTAGTACAGGTCACTCAAGGCCTCATCCAACCTGGCCTTGAACACCTCCAGGGAGGGAGCAGCCATAACCTCCCTGGGCAACCTGTGCCAGTGTCTCACCACCCTCACTGCAAACAACTTCCTCCTAACATCCAGTCTCAGTCTCCCCTCTGCCAGTTTAAACCCATTGCCCCTTGTCCTGGCGTTATAAGACCTTGTCAATAGTCCCTCCCCAGCCCCTCCCATGTCTTGTATACTGTTTGCTCCTCCAAAGCAATTTCCTCTGCAGATTTTTTTACATGGAGATCTTCATGTCTGGTTTTTTTTTTTTTTTTTAAGTGTCACTTTACAACTGTCCAGGATCACAAAATAGCTCAGATTATACCCCTTTGGGCACAACATCTGCAACTCTAGTCTGCATTAAAATGGGCAATATAAAAGATTTCTGAGCTGTTCACTTCCTGATCTTCAGTGTGTTCTGCCACTGATCCTACACAGACTAATCAGAGGCAGGGAAGAGGATCAGAAGGATTCTCAGGCTGGGAAATGTATGCATGAAAAAGAAAAAGACAAATTGCTTAGGATAGTCTGTGGGGAACAGCAACAGTTCTTGAGTTCTTCCTTGGCATCATTATTAATAACTTCTGGAGACAGGATAGTGATTTAAGTGGTCTGACCAGCTGAGTGGACTGGCCATCTGACTAAACAGGAATAGGGGAAGGTGCAAGAGGCAAATGAGCCAAATAAATAATCAGAGGCAATTCCATGTTGTTTTAAAATTCAGCACAAAATGTATGCACAAACTTAACCAAAAGCTCCTGTCCTAATGACAATCCTTTTTTTTTTTTTTTTTTTTCTGTTTCCAATGCAGAAAGTATTTGATACATCCCCTGCTGGGCTCAGGTTTCTCTAAATAATGATTCTTTTTCCTTTCTTTGCCTTACAAAGCATTCTGGGCAAATATATTTTCTATAAAACCTATGGCTGCAACAGAAAAATCAGGCCTCAGGAGGAAACATTCACACATTTCTTCAGTAGGTTGGCAATTTATCTTGTCTGGCCACCCCTCCCCTTCCCTCTCCTCTCTCTCTCTCTCTAACCCCCAAATCCTAGCTCTAACTACTTCATCCAATCAAAGCATAAAAAGTTTAAACAAAACAACAAAAAAGAAAAGAAAAAAAAAAAAAGAGAGAAAACTTAAGTTGGATGTCAGGAAAAGATTCCTATCAGTGAGCTCTGCCAGAGTATAGAATAATCTCCTGTTGGGAGCAGTGGGAGTCCATCACTGGGATAGACTAAAACTAGATGAAGCTAAAATCAAAATCAATATCATCATTAAGGGCAGCAACCTGAAAGGCTGAGGGATGGACAGGAAAATTTGATGCCCCAAGAGTTTAAGAAAATGGTTGTGACCTACTGTCTAGCATTTAACCAGGGACAATACATGGGGTACATGGAAGGTGAAGGAGGTTTCTGCAGCACATTTTAGGTTTGTATGTCTGGTTAGTTTCGGAGCAGCTTTCTGCTGTTTTTGGAGGGGAGGTCTCTGAGCACAGAAAAGACACAGTGTCCACTGTGGTGTTTAAAATAGTCTGTGAGGAGTATGACTGGTAAAATAATTTATTAACTGTGATGTTCTACAATGAGGGAGCAGTTTAAGATCTAACCCTGGCCACTGATTATGCTGCCTTATAGTCCAAACAAACAAACTGCATGGGGCTGGCTGCTTTTCCTTGCTATCAGCTGGAGTGCAGCTGTGTGCACCAGCTTGTGGGATCTGGACCTTAGTTAGCTTTCAGGCTCTGTCCCTGACATCTTTTGGCTGAAGTACATCTATTTAAGGTCAGCTTTTTTCCAAACACCAAAAGAAATCTGACCAGATGCATAAAAAGTAACAAAAATAATTCTGTTTCCCGAGCATGGGGAAGTTTGCCCTTTGGTGTGGGCATCTGCTCCTGCTTCGTTTCCATATTTTCACTCCCTTGGAGGAAACCCTCTGCTAATGGAGTATTTGGAGAGGATTAGGGTGCTCCCATTTAACTGGATGCAGCAACTCTCACAGAAATAAGCAGCATGTCAAACCCCAAAGCTCTGGTAGCATGACAAAACATTGCTGCTAAACATTTTTCTTTAAGCAGTTCCCCAGTTCCTGGACTTACACAGACTTTGCTCTAAAGACACTTTACAGCACATCCCCTCTGACAAGACCAGGCTTTCCATGGGGAAATACTGTGATGGTTTGGGAGTTCCCTGCCCCCTCACACTTTGTAAAATCACCCAGACTAGACTCAGCCAGATGGAAGTTAAGGACTGAAGCTCTATTTACAGCTTAGCACAATGTACAAGCAGAGATATACACAATATACAGGAATACTTACAGAAATATACAAGGTAAAGGTAATATACAAACACAGAATTTCCTCTCCCAGAAATCAGAGTCCCCAGGAGGGGCTCCCAATCACCTTTCCCCCTTCTCCCCACCCCTCTACTTTACCCCAGGGTTTGGCTTACACACAAGATGTGTTTGGAGGATCGGCCAGGGGGGTTAGAAGGAAAGTGGTTAGTGAGGTTGGCAGAGAGGCCAGCAGACCAAAACCCACAGCTAGAGAGAGTGTCTGTGTCTTATCTATGTTTGTGTTCTTAGTCTTACACATCTCAGCAAGCCTATGAGTGAAGCAGACATCACCATCGTTTGTCTTTTCACAGCGTATAATATAATTTTCTCCATTAAAACATTCCAGTTAGCCTCAAACCAGCACGAATACCCAGAGGCACACTCAGCTTCCAAAAGCAAACCACAGAACCTGCTCTCTAATAGGAATCACACTCATACAATTACAGAATGGTAGGGGTTTGATGGACCTCTAAAGATCAAGTCCACCCCCCTCCCTGCCAAAGCAGGATCACCCAGGGTAATAAACAACCCAGAGCCCTGTTCTTTCTGTCATGAACCTTGTCAAACAAGCCCAGCAACAAAAACCTCCTCCAAGCTGCTAGAAATGCACCACTTCATTTTTCCTGTAATATCTCCTCCCCTACGCCAATAATTCCCAGTTGTCTCCATCTAGCTCCTTGCAGGACTCCACCTTCCCTTCTCCTCATGCACTGTTTTTTGACAGCCTTTATAAAGGATAGCAGAGAATGTGTGTTAGCTGCAAAATAAAGTCATGTTTTATTGTTCTGACCTCTGTAATGCCAGATGTAAATCAGCCAATTGCCTTCATTAATGATTTGTAGACAGCACTGTTAGAGCAGTTTTGTTTTATCCCAGACATGGAAAAAGGGAGAAAAAGAATCTCAGCTCCTGGAGATTGCTTCCTGCTGTCAGGAATCATTAGGCATTTGGTACTTCTGGAGGTGTTGGGCTGTGGGCTCACACTGGATAATCCCTCAATCCCTAAATCATTTCACTGCAAACATAATCTTTGAGTAACGAAGTCAGATTTGGGTATCTGCCAACATCTCAGGGTGAAGCTCATCAAACGATTCCTCCAATTGCCTTTGGATGTAAGTGGCTTGAAATGCTTGGCAAGGCTGGGGAAGCTGAATCAGCAGGGGAAAAAATATGCACCCATTCATGGANTCTCCCCTCTGCCACTTTAAACCCATTCCTCTTCATCCTGTCATTGCAAGACCTTGTCAATAGTCCCTCCCCAGCCCTTCTGTAGCCCCGTTCAGATACTGGAAGGCCACTCCAAGGTGTCCTTGAAGCCTTCTCTTGTCCAGGCTGCAGAGCCCCAACTCTCTTGTCCTGTCCTCATAGCAGAGCTGCTGCAGCCCTCTGAGCATCTCCTTTGCCTTTTCTGGACTCAGTCAAACAGTTCCATGTTCTTCTTTGTTGGGGGCCTCAGAACTGCACACAGGACTCCAGATGGGGTCTGATGAGAGCAGAGTAAAAGGGCAGGATCCCCTCCCTTGCCCTGTTGCCCACACTGCTCTTGCTGCAGCCCAGCACACAGTTGCTGTAGGCACTTCGTGTGCACACTACTGGCTCATGTTCAGCTTTTCATTCTGCCCCAGAACCCCTTCTGCTTCCACCTGGGAAGCCCAGGATGAAACCTCCTCATGGAGTCACACCAGCTTCCAAGCATCCTACACATCCTATTCTCACCCACTGCCTGAGCCTTCTTCCATGCAGCAGACAAATAGTCCATCTTAATTACAGTGGTTGCCTTTGGCTCGGGAGCTGCATGCTGCCATGTTATTGATGTCTTCCTCCAAGACCCTGCTGTGGGTCTGAGCTCTTTTCAGGGATTTAAAGCTCTGCTTTGCCAACCTTTCATTTTTCCAAAGTACAGACTGTAATTCCACAGCCCTTTCCAAAACACTGAACAGAGGGAGATTTCTCACAGCATCTATCTGATGTGGCCTGTCTGGGGCTTGCTGGGTAGGAGATGAAGCTTGCCTGAATTTGGATGGCATGGAGGAAATAGCTGCTTGGTACTGTACATGGCTTATGTTAAGATTTACTGTGATCTGAAAATATAACAGATCTCTTCTTGAAATATGTTTTATTACTTTTCTGTGTATCTCAGACTAGTCAGGACTTGTCAAAAATATCCTTTACTTATTGGGCATTAGAGAGATTGAGCAGACTACCCATGCAGCACTGAATGTCAAGAGAATGGACCATATTTTTCTCATGTGAAAGTCTTTTTTTAGGGATTATACCAAAGGAGGCTTTGATGCAATACAGATTACATGTTTATGGAAGGATTTATAGAAAGATTGCTTATTTGGACATACAGATGACAAAGGATATCAGTCTAGAACAACTTGTTGAAAAATAAGGCAAGTGAGAAATTTTTCAGACGTGTTCAGAGTTGCTTCAGCTCCCTGGGTTGCAGAGGGCTGACCCCAGAGAAGTCAGCAGCCCTGTTCCCTTCTCTCTCACTGGGGAGCAGGGACAATCACACAATCACAGAAACATCCAGGTTGGAAAACCCCCTCAGGATCACCAAGTCCAACCTAAAACCCTACTCTACAAGACTCAATCATGTTACTGAATGAGACAATTTTATTAGGAGATAGTCTGAGAAAGATATCTTTGGTAGGCTTAGCTGCACCCTGCATCATCCATCAGCTGCTTGCTGCTTCTGACATCACTGGTGTGGTTATCAGGCACCTTGCTCCTGTTTCCCTGCTGTACTGGGTCTGTGTATGCCCACTGGATTTCCTGCTGCCACTGTATTTTCGCTATTCACTCTTTACTGGATCTGTAGCTCCCTTGCCCAAGGGAGAGACATCCTCTCTTCTCAGCCATAATAACCCAAGCCAGCTAAACTCTTCTAGTCACGTTTCTAAAGCTGAGTGAAGGCAAGCAGAGCTTTTCAAAAGGTCTCTCTGCATCCACCCTTGTTGCATTTATCTTTTCTGACCTTGGGTGACCAAAGCTGTCACGCTGTATTCCTGATAAAAGAACATTAGGGCTTTGCATAATGGCATTAATATCTTCCCATCTCTTTGGGGGATTCTTTGTCTGGTACATTCTAGGACATCTCTTGATATTTTTATGGACAAAACTCATTGGTGATTCACAGCCCTCCTTTGATCAGCTTGTACACCCTGATGTTGCAGAGGATGTGTCCCCAGTCCCAACACATGTAACAGTTTGAGTTACAGCATCACACTCCAGCCCCTTACTCCAGCCTCTGAGATCATCCAAATCTTCCTCTGCAAGCCCTGACTGTTTCTGTGAAGCCTCACATCCCATCTCCCTGAAAACAAAGGTTGGATCAGAGCTGAAAAATTGCAATTCGAGGGCATCCATGAAGAAAATTTTATTAATTTTTAAAACAAGCTCTCTTCTTTTATTTATTATCTCCCCTACAACCACTATCAGAGACTAGTTCATAAGTCTTATGTTAATTCTTAGCAAAACTCATGAAACTAACATGGCTCTGCTGAAATATGACACTAAAATCAAGATTGGTTAAATACATTAATGTGCCTTTCTCTTTCAGAAAAACCCCAAACCCCATTTCCTCAGGGAAATGAAGGTAGTCTGGAACCATCTATCTTTGGAAATTGAGCTGATGAGAATGATTTCAGAGTGTCTGGATATTTGCTGACAGGAGTGGATCTGTTTTAGGTGTTTGTGTAGTTGATACTGCTGTAGCATGTGAGTACATCATGGCTTGCAAAGGATTTCTTTTCTACAGGCTCCCAAAAGAAGTGAGATGGTTCCCATTTTAATTCATAGAGTCACAGAATGGTTTGGGTTGGAAGTGACCATAAAGATCATTTAATGATGGCAAGATACTCATGGTCACATAAGATGTATCGGTAACACAACTAAATCCTTAGCTCACAGGAGCAGCATTTGCTTTGACCCCAGTCTAAGAATTTTAAATTATTTCCCTCAGCATTTATCTTCCTTTGAGGCTTCTTTCTGTGGACACTCTTACATTTTTCAACTAAAGTGAGCTCACAGCAAGTAAATGCTGTTTGGTTCTGAGTGCTGCCACAGACATAGCACTTACCTTCCTGCCACAGAGCTGGGACTTGTTCTCTCAGGAAGAAAGGTCTAATTGAGTTTTCCAAATGGCAAAGCCTTTTCTTCCCCCCACCCCCCCCCCTTTTTTTTTTTTTTTTCCTTTTGTTGCCACGATATTTTACTTTTCTGTAGCACCTTTCCTCCTGTTGGGTCCTTAAGCACTTGGCAGACGAAGCATTGTCTCATTTGCTATTGAAATGTAGCTTTTGTTGGGTGGAGGAAAAACCAAACCAGACCAAGCCAATCCAAAAAAACCTCAAACCAGTTTGCATCCATGGTGCTGGGATTTTTGAGAGGCAGTTGGAGGAACAAATGAAATTGCAGAAGGATCAAAGCAGGGCAAATTCAATCCACCTGAGACCTTCAGTGCCTTTCCTCTTGCAAGAAAACAGCACAGAAATCTACACTGCAGCAAGCAGCTTGGGACCACATCATGCCTTGCCCCAAATCCCTGTCTCTAATGTTTCCAAGCCACAGCTCCTGCCAGAAGATTCTGCTACACCACCCTCTGTGTTTCAGATGAGGGCAGAGATGCTGAGGGCTCTTTCAAGAGTCAATCTAAATTGTTCAGCTATAAATTCTTCAGGGTAAAGCCATCATGGTGGCCTCCCTGCCAACTTCTACTGCAGCTTGGCCTGTTACTGCTGGGCAGTGCAGCAATGCCAAGGGCTGAGGCAGTTACTATGGTTGTGAACCACAGATGAATGTTTTGGCATTCATGCTTTTATCAAGGCCTCTTTCAAGCAGAGAAATGCGGACCTTGGAGTCACCAAAGCAACATCCTTTGGCCCTGCCAGGTTCAGTGGGGAAGGATTTGCCCTGGTGTCCCAGGGGATCTGTCAGACCCACCTGATTTGTTTCTGAACCTAGCTCTTACCAGCTATATACAATTTGCCATGTCACAGCTTCAACCCTGACCTGGCTGGAGGCTACAAACACCCCTTGGAGAGGCTCAGTTTAGAAGTTGGTGTTACCCTTTGGACACCATTGCTGCATTCTGGCATCTCTTTATTGATGCCACATCCAGGTCTTTGAATGCTCCCACTAAAACACTCTGATTAAATCATGCCTCTAATTAGTTTCCTGGTTGCACAGGCACCAAATTCCTTTCCCTGAGAGAGAGGTGAACTGTTTCAGCCTGCACATCTCCAGCTCACTGATGAGCATTCTGCATCGCTTCAAGCAGCCTCTCCCAGCCTGCTCCTCTCCGTGGCTGCATCCTGCTGCCTGCTCCACTGTGGCCCCCCCAGCATCGCTTCGTCCTGCCTCATCTTGCCCCCTCCATGCCCCCCTTTTTGGGGAGCTTGGGGTCGGCTGCCTCCCTCGGGCTGCCCTCCGGTGGCTGCATGGGGAAAATGCAGCACCAGCTCTGCGGGCAGGGTACCGGGGCCATCGGAGGGGGAAGCCCCTTCCTCCTGCCCCAGCAGGCTCCCTAGCTGTCTTTTCCCTCTGAAATGGAACTGCTCCTCTGTCCTATAGCTGGCTTTGGCCACCTGCCTGTGCTGGGGAGCAAAAAGATCTGGAACACACAGAACAGATTCAGTATCCTACTCTGTCACCCAGAAGTGGAAGAGGGAGATGGACAATAAGAGATGCTCTCACATGATCTGAAACACAGCTGAGATCAGGGAGGTGCTCCTCAGGATCAGCACTGGGCAGCTTCTGTAGAGGCTGAACTGGGAAAGGGCTGAACTGTGACCACAGAAATCACTTCCAAATTCAAATCTCCAAATAAAGAGGCCCAAAGGTTGGGGTAGAATTTGTGTTTTCCCCCTCAGGCCTTCTGGGTGCAGTTTTCTTGCATCCTTATGCCACATGGCCATCTCACTGCAGTGATGGAGCATCTCTAATGCTGGTGGGTGCCATGCTCATGTCTCCCCACTTCTCATCCTCACCCACCCTGCTCTGACCAGCTCTTAGCAGTGTTATCATCATACCATCAGAGAGCTGCAGGACAAGGAGCCAGCTGGATCTCATTTTTGGCACTATCAGACCCAAGTTCTTCCTGCTGGGGCTGCTGGAACTTTCCAGGCAGGACCTGAGGTTGAGGAGATGGCATGGAGCCACCATCTTGATAACCATCCATGGAAATGGTTGCTTCGCTTCTAGAGTCAAAGCCATTTCCCCCTCAGGCCTCTCTGTTGGAAGCAGGACAGCCATTAACAAGCCCAGCTGAGCAGCCACATGGCTCTGCACTTGTTTGAACCTCCTGAAGGTCATGGCTCTGTGAAAGAACAGGGAGAAACCTGTGGGCCTCAGATCATTTCATGCACTAGAAAGCTACCTTGAATCGCTACTGGGAAAAGATGTACACAGGTGACCACCACATCTCTCCCTGCTGCACAGGGTGATGCTCTGTCTGATACTGTGTGTAAACTCACCACTGGAGGAAAAGCGAATGGTGAAGCTACTGTTGTGTGAGCTGTGATCTCCACGTGCAGGTGAAGGCCAGTGTGTGGAGAGTGCCAAACACATGAGGCATTGGCTAAAAAGCCCTTTTTGGAAGCTGAAGCTTTCTCACAGCTTGAAAGGCATCATGATGTGCAAGCCCAGAACGTGTCAGATTTTTTGTGTTGGGCCATTTGTAGCTCCCTCCTGCACTTCACACTTCCATCTGCTACTGCTGGGTTGGCTGCCAATGACTGCTGCTGTGTCTTCACAACCTAAAGACCTGCTCCCGGGAGTAGCCACAGCAGAAAGACAATGCCAAGACTTGCAGAAGGATACATCATGGATCTGGACTGGTGGGGAGCACAGGTGCCCAGAACTACCCTGTGAGGAGAGATGAAAGACCACAAAGTTTTCAGCCATCAGAGAACTCAATCATTTAAGTGCAAATTGCCAGGAGAGAGAGATCTGGAGAAATCCCAGAGGAACTCAGTAAGAAACCCAGTGATATTTTAAGACCATATTTGATGTGTCAGAGCACAGGTAACAGGCACTGCTCTTATGAAGATGAGTGTCTGCTGGTGACTAAGCCCACCAGGTGTGAAGCTAAATCAGACACTGCTCAGGGCCTATGTCCCATTTAATTACCATCTTGAGGAACAGATTGTGCCCAGATACAGGAAACCTGGTGGACAGGAATCAGGAGATCTGAGTCCTGCCTCTACCTCAGCCACTGAACTAGGAGGTGAATGTAGGTAACTCAGTTCTGCATGCTGTGTCTTTTCTCTTCTCTGCAACAGATCTTGGCTACTTAAAGCAGCAATTTGGCCCAGGAAAATGTAGTGCTGTGTGCGTTCATGCAGCATCCATCACCAAACTCTGAAAATGTTCTATTTGTTTTTTCTTGCAATGGTGAAGTCCTCCTAAAACCACCATGGAAGTTACTCTGGGAACAGCACTCAATCACAGAAAAGGAAAAAAAAAAAAAAAAAGAATGACATCTGCCATGGATTTCAGGGAGGGAGGATGCAGGGAAATGGCACCTACTGGTATCTGGATGCAAGGGGAGATGATCTCCCTTCTTTCCAGAGTTACTACTTCTGCTGCAGGGCATGGGCCAGCCCTGCTGTCAGCTTCAGCGCTGCACAGGAGGAGGGGACATAGTCTAATGTCTGGGCAGGAGTTGTGAAGGTTTCTTGGTGCTGAGCTGACTTCCTTTCCCAGCAGACCCAGCTTGTCACCTCAGATTCACTCCGATGTCACTCATTTCACTGGAGTAGCTCCATTCCCCTCAAACATGCAGGGCTGAGAGGACAGAGCTTGCTGATGCCTGCTAGGAGGGAGGACAGTCAGCAACAAGCCAAGGGGATCTTTGCTCAGCACCATTCCTGAAGGACACAGCTGGGATGCATGCACAGACCAAGCCACTTGAGGACCTTTTTCACAAGAAAGCTTCATTTTCCTTTGGCAAGTCAAGACCACATGCCCAAGGAAGTTACCTGCATCTGAGGATGCCCCTTTGAGAAAGCTCCAGCAGCATCAGTCTGGTGAGCCAAACTCTGGGCCAAAGAAGCTGTAGTAGATTCTCTTCCCAAAAGGCATCATTCGTGGCTGGCTCTTGTTCCCTGTCTGTCTGTCTGTCTCCCCTTACCTTGTCTGCTGCACACTGGCATTGCAGTGACTCATTCATGCTTGCTGGCTCCCCGCAGTAATTACCAGCAGAGCTTTCTGTCGTCACAGCTCTTAAGGTGGGCTCACGCTGTGATAAATAAGCTGCTTAGCAGCATGGAAAGAAATGGTATTTAAAGTTTAATATCTTTTTTTAGCCCCTTTTCAAAGGATACTGATTTTGTGATCTGTTTGGGAAGATGCAGTAGGCTTTGTTTCTTTCTGCAGTGGGGAGAAGCACAAAGAAG
Organism: Semnornis frantzii; assembly: GCA_013399775.1. Classification (NCBI taxonomy): domain Eukaryota; kingdom Metazoa; phylum Chordata; class Aves; order Piciformes; family Ramphastidae; genus Semnornis; species Semnornis frantzii. Next base: position 14,754 of record VWYK01043378.1, on the reverse strand, counting down.
GGAAGGAAAAAAGGGTGATTGCCTGTATGTGTGGCATGACAGAGCTAGGCTGTCTCCTGTCCCTCTCACCTCCCTAAGCCTTACAGAAGTGACTGACACCCTCATTATACAGTTTAATTCAGGCTGGCAGCTTAACGTGGCGTTGCGGCTCTGGCTGTATCAGTGCTTTGCACCCGTGCCCCATCCCTTCCTTCCTCAGCACTTGAAGAAAAATATATGACCTGGCAGCAACAGGCAAAGATTGCTACCCACATTCCCAGGGGACCCTTTAGTCCCTGTTGTGGGATTCTATGGTCTGTGGGTCCTGGCTTTCTAGACTAAGCATCCTGAGGTCCAGAGCAGTACATGGGGGATCTTGTGCAGGAGTGGGACAGCTCAGCTTTTGCAGCTGTTGAGATTTTCCTCCACAATCCTGCTCAGAGCTCAGTGTTTACTCTGGTACCCTTAAATATTGCAGGAAGGGGCAAGAAAATAACCTAAGAAGTTCTCTTTCTCAACCATGCAATCAAAGAGCTTAGCCCTCCCGTGACACTTTCTGTTCAGGTACTGCAAGCAAGGATTGCAGCTCCCTATGGAGTTTAGCCAGCACTTGGCTTTCTCCCAGCTTTTATGAGAGGGATTTAAATAATTTTGTGTTAATCTTCCTAATACCTCCCTTCATGCATTGGGAAGAATGTCCACTGCCTCACACTTCTGGTGAGGAAACTAAGGCATGAGGAGAGTTGGTGCAGAAGGAGGGTTAGAATTACAGAATCATAGAGTGGTAGGGGTTGGAAGATACCTCTGGAGATGAAGTCCAATTCCTCTGCCTCCTGCTCTTATCTAAATCATTAGCACAGCAGCACAGGACTCCTGGACTTTGCTCAAGTCAAGTCCCTTTGCTTTAATCATTAGGCAATGTTACACCATCTGGGGCAGAGAATATCTGTGTTAAATTACCAGGGTCGTTTGGATTCAAAGGCAGCAAAGACAATTTTCAAGCCCTGCTGCTCTGTTTTCTCCCTGATTTTGTCACTTGGGGCAGCTGCAAGGGAGGCACTGCTGGTCAGTGGGCATGCAGGGACAAGAAGGCTGTGGTGGGCACAACTCAAAGTCCCATGTGACTGGCTAGGTGGCAGATGGCATTAAGTAAAAGGGGTTGCTGCTTCTGCTGCTGCTGTGAATTATGCTTTCAGGCTTCATACCTCCAGAAGAGCTGGCAGACTCCAAACAAGCTCTCTGAATTCAAAGCCCCATGCATCAAGTTACCAGGAACATGTGAGTGATTCCAAAGGCTTGTACTGCTTTGAGTAAGAATTTATAACAACAAAAGCCTCATTTAAGACAGGGACCCCTGTGGGAATGTTCCTATTCATTTCTCTCTTCTGTGGGTAATTGCAGAAAGATGACATTTAAGTTGTTCTACAAAAGTAGCAAGGGAAAAAATGAAAGGGGGGAGGGGGGAAGCAGAGGAAGATGGTATGGGTGGATAGGGTGAAGGAGAAGATAGTCTGGCTAAGATTCCCAGAGGCCAGGGATTTTACAAGTAAGTGGAGAAAGGCTTGTCCTGAATAGCAAACTCAACTCAACAGCAAGGTGACATCAGCCTTGTGCTTAGGAAAGTGGAAAAAATGCATGGAGGAGGAAAAATAACAATAGGCATGGGAGCACAGCTCATTCCTCAGGCTGATGGCAGATATAATGTATAGGTGACTGACAGGCCCCAAGTAACACTACCCAAAGTAGAGGATTATGGTTTGGATGTGAACAGGAGATCTCAAGTTACCTGAATCACAGAATTGTAGAACATTAGAGGTTGAAAGTGACCTCCAGAGACCACTGAGTCCATCCTCTCTGCCAAAGTAGGATTACCCAAGGTAGTGCACAGAGGAATGCATCCAGGGAGGTTTGAAAAGTCCCCAGAGAGGAAGACTCCACAACCTCTCTGGGCAGCCTGTTGCAGTGTTCTGTCAGCACTGTAAAGAAGTTTCTCCTCATGTTGAGGTGAAATCTTCTATGTTCATGTTTGTATTCACTGATTCTTGTCTTATTACTGCACACCACCGAGAAGAGCTTGGCCCCATTCAGGGCTGGTGGCAGCCCTGTCCAAGGCAGCCAAAGAGGTAAAGGAGTGTTTGGTTAGTGACAGTGAACTTCAACATTCTGGTGTAGAATGAAGAAGATCAAGCCCCAAAAGCTGGTAGAAACCTCTTCTCTATATGGCAGAGAAATCCCTGAAGGATGAAGAGCTACATTCCCCCAGCTTGTGTGAAGGCGATGAACCCTCTTCTGTTCTGCAGATTTTCAGAGATTTATTACCTATTAGAGGAGTTTAAATGTGTTCAGTGTAATTAAACCCAGGGGGAAACACAAGCCTTTAATATCTCATGACTTCTAAACCAGAGAAAAAAAAATACACTACAGTACTCCTGCCTGTGATGAGAGGTTTGAGGAACCCAGAGCTGGGACTGGCTTAACCCATTGAGCCAAGCAGCTAAGTGTGTGTTTGTGTGTGTGTGTGTGCAAAATGATTTTAATGATCCACAGTGGAAGGGCAGGTGGGTGAGGAAGGGGAGGGGAGTGTGTGCAATCCAGGGATAATTGGCCCTGCAATAGTAATGGCAAGCTGCTGTCGGCCCCTAACAAAGTGTGGGAGAGATGAAGTGACACCTTGACAGGTCCTACCATCTCCTGGCCTGCCCTGCCTCTGCCAAACAGATGATTACAGCCTTCCTCCTGACATTCAGGGAGCTAAATTGAAGGTAATGACTCTCCTGAGGGGCCTGGAACAGGGATGGATGGTGAGAGGGAGCCTCACGGCTTTGCACCTCGCTTGGGACATCTCTTTTCATCCCTCTTCCCAACAAGCACACAAGGTTTTCCCATAAGACCACAGGTGGATCTGCTGAAGTCAAGCCCTCTCAACTTCCCTTTCCCAAAAGAGGTCTGTGGAAATTTCCCCATGCCAGCACTGAGCACCCAAAGAATCTCTGGTACAGAAATGACACAGAGGTGACAAATCTTCAGCATCATCTGTGAGTGAATTCTGTCTTCGGTTTTATTTTCCTTCCTATGCTGCATCTCGAACTCTCACACTCTGCTTGCTTGAGTTTTGTCACTAATGGTGGTGTGCTCTAATCTAAATCCAGACAGGTTCCTGCTTAAGCTGCAGGTCTCCCATTTTTCATAATTGTTACCTCATTAAGTTTAAACTTAATCTGACATTGCAAAGGCAATGGAAAGAATTGCATTTACTGTGAGTGGAAAGAAGTAAGAGAAAGGGAGAGAGAAAAAAATTAAACTGGTTGTCTGGAAAATGTCTACAACAACACACAACAGCTCCACCTCCTCATGATCTTCAAGTTCATCATATCTAAATAAATATGCTTGGAAATTGTCCATAAGGAGGGAAAACAGTCATCTCAAGGGTACTGTTGAAAGCATATGTCAAAGGTAACACCATGGGCATGTAAATTGATTCAGAGCACTTAATTGGCACTGTTTTTCTTTAGTACATTGATGTCATTCCAGAACAATCCCAACTGTCAGGTCACATTCTGAGCCCATTTACTTCACAAGGTTATTTCCTTTGACTCCAATGGATTAACCAATTCTGTACTGCAGTGGAGAAAGGTCAGATGCAGATCTCTTCCACTTACAATGTGTTTCATTGATTTTTGGTATCTGTTAAAGAAAAAAAAAATTCTGAAATAGAACAGAAAAGAAATGTTGACTGCTTTAACCCTTCCAAACATAGCACAGAGCCCACTGTGCCAGGTGGTGTGTGCACACTGACAGAACAAAAACTTCCTGATTCATGTGCAATATAACCCCCCCAAAAAGGGAACACCTTTCACTCCTAAATGAGTCAGACAGCTACTTCACACCCTGAAAACACAGCCTTTCAACAAGCTTTGCTGCTCTCTGGATAATCCCTCATCTGTTTTTAATCCTTCCCAAAGATCTCAGCTCAATGACTGTCAGTAGTTAGAAACCCTTTCACTTTCTTTAGGTAATTGCTTTCTTTGAATGCTACTGAGCCACAGCTTGATAAACACCTTGGGCAAAGTGTCTGCTTCCCAACACAGACCATCACACAGTGGCCCAGTCCTGCTCTCCTCTCAGTTATTACCCTCACTAGTGCCAGCTGCTCAACAGCACCAAGGCCTCTTCGACCAACTGGTTTGAAGTGGTCAGACTCTCCTTGAACTCCATTAACACTTTGTTTATCACCACAGGTTGGAAGGTAAAAGAAATGATTGCAGACACAGCAAGGATTTTCCCCTTTATTATTTGTGATTACAAATCTCTTTTGGGTTCCAGGGTCAGCTTGGGCCACAGCATGCTCAGGAGTGATGTGTACATTCATTTTCTCATGTGAGCAGTCCTTCTGCTTAGTCCTTTGGAATTCAGTGAGGTGACCATCACAGCAAGTTACCCCACCATGGGCATCATGTGGTTACTTTTCAAGTTGTAACACCTGCTAAGAGCCATAGATAGTCAAGTCCTCAGCTCATGTAGGGTTTTAATCTGCTTTCCCCCCCATCAGTATAGCTGACAGACGATGAGCTTGGTTCTGCTTGGAGTTCCCTGTCTGAGTGTTACTATTTCACCATGGCAGCTGAAGGACCCAGCTGAGAGTGGGCTCTGTTTTCTGCTTCATGGTGCACAAAGATAGTAAAGGCTTCTCTTGCCCTTGAGATCTCACAGTTCATAGCCACAATTCTCCGTGTCACTCTCTGTGGCATGGTGACCTGCTCTTTCTTTTTTGTGACAGTCCAGCAGTTGGTGTCACTTCATCTCTATCTGCTATCAGAAACTGCTCTGAAATGAGGACTGCCTAAGGGCTTGCTCAGTTGGCAGGTTCATGTCCATGGCTTTCCAAAGGTTCTGCCTGAGAGCCTTTGCCAGGAAAGAGGATATTCATAACTTAATTTTGGGCATTTCCATTCCCTATTGTTGCCATAGAAAGAGATCTCTGAAGGAACCTCAGTGTCCAATGTGATTGCAGGGCTGATATTGAGATACACTCTGGAAAACTGTGGATGTTTATCTTGGGTTGCTACTGTAGACCAATTTCTCTCTAGTGAAAGGCCAATAATAGTCTACAGACTAGTAAGACTGGCAGGAATCATGGTTTGGAGCATGGATTTGAAACTGCATCTCTTATTTTTGTAGCTTAAATATTTCTGGCAATCAGCATCCATTTCTGACCAGAAATTCCTCTTTGCTCATAAGGTTTAGATAAATGACAGGTTTAAGTGAAAAGACTGAGATGAACCAAGAGCCTGTTTTGAATAAAAAGCAGGTCTGGTCCAGCTGCATTGCTTTCTTCAAGCAGCTAGTGGTTCCCTCTGTAAGAATATTGCTGGTGGCCCGTGAAGGACTTTGGACAAAGCTTCCTTCATTGTCATGCATCAATCTCACACATCGCAAGCCCAGCCAGTGGCTGAGGAGTGGGTGTCTGCTAACTGGTTACATCTGCTTCCAAGGCCTGGCTACCAGCTGGCAGAGGTGATGCTGTTTGCAACACTGCTTTGGCAGAGCAGCTCCACAACTGCCATCTGTTGGCTTCCAGAGTCCTGTTTCCTAGATAAACATGGTGTCCCCATGGGAAAAGTGACTTCTCATCTGTGACAGAAGGAATGTAACAGGCCCCAGCCAGCTTTTGTGGGATCCTCAGGAACCTACTGGGTCATTATCAAATATGAAGCCATTATTTTGTAATGGACATAATCCTTCTCCTTCCTGCATCTCTTGTAAGAACATAACTCCATTTCCAATGAATCCATATGGAATTCTACCTTGCTACTAAAGATTTCTGTATTTGGACAGACTCAGAAAAGAACTGGAGTTTTGCTGCTTTGTTTTGGTTTTCCCACTGGTGATGCTGAATATTTGATCACAGCTTCACAAGGACATGAATTTCTCTTTGGATTCTTCCCTGAGCTGCAGTGGCTGATCCTGGTTCAGGAACAGATCTCAGGCTAATCTCAATGGACTCTCTTGTTTTGTCCAGACTTGGCTGTTCTTGCTAGTTTGTTGAAACTTCAAGTACTCAGAAAAAAAAAACAACCAAAACTTCAGTGCATGTGTACCTACCTGTGTGGGGGCAATACAGACATTCCCAGAGGCTTTACAATAATGCTTTTGTAATGGAAATTTCTTATTGGAGAACAAATAAATAAATAAATGATAAACCAGGAGTTTTCTTCTGAACTGTTGTCAGGGAAAACTGTTTGGGTTCCCTGGGAGCAGAAGAATATCTGGAGTTTCATCAGGAGTTTCCAGCAGTTTGATATTTGGGTTCATTGAAACCCACAGCAGTCAGTCAGGTTTTTCCACGGAGCTCTTCCAACAAACAAATAGCTAATGATGGTGCTGTGTGCTTCAGAAAGCTGCTGATTTCTTCTAAAATTTGAACAGTGGAGTTCAAAACTTGAAAAGAGGGGTGTTGTCCAGAGGAATCAGAATTGTCTTTGCTGACATAACCAGTTCTGACTGACTGATTAATAAATAGAACAGCAGCACTGGCGGCAACAGCATCACAGGTGATCAGGTGTAGTGGTTAATAAATAATGCTGCTCAGAGCTTCTCTCTTTAAAAAAAGGTTAATATTTCACCTTTGTAAAATGCAAATATTTGGGAAAGACTACATTAAAACCCCAGCACCTGCCTGTTTGATGTGTCTTAAGCCAAGTAAGGCTCGTTGTCTTCCTTTTGTTCTTATATTTAAAACCACACTGACGCTTGCAAAGCAACAAAAACTCTCTTAGGTAATGCTGGCAAATGGAAGCTCCTTACAAGGCTCTGGCTACTGTCAGGGCTTAAACACATTCTCAAGGGGTAGAAAACTCTGGGGGTCTCAGATCAAATATTAAAGTGGACACGCTGGACAAAGCACCTGGAGCATTTCCTCTGAACCATCAACTCCCCCAGGGCTGATGGATTCGTGTGTTGACTTCTCATAACAGAGCCTTCCCCTTCCTTTTTCCAGGACTGGCTGCCTGTGTAACTGAAGTACCTGGAATGGCTCTTACCAGGAACCTGGCTTCAGCGCCCCAGGGCTAAACAAGCTCAGATCTGTGTTTTACCAGTCCAAAGAGACATTTCATGAGTTTCAACCAGCATCTGAAATATGCTGGGTAGGAAACATGATCTAGGCTGCCCCATTTATCAACACCGAGTCTGAGAGCTGCAGTAGAGCAGGCAAGGCTTTGAGTTATATGAAAAACAAACCTAGAAACATTCTGTGTTTTTTCCTGTGGGTGTGTTGTGTTTTGTATTTTTTTCCCCCCTCTTACTATTAAGAGATTAAACATTGGGGATTGGGCTCATTAAGAAGTATGGAGCTGCTTAATGTAAGCCATTTCATTAAGACACCAGGCTCTGAATCAACAAGTTACTTAACATGTTAACCACTTAATTATATGCACAAATGAAAATCCTGTTGACTCCAGCATGTGCTTAATGCTCTGTTGAACCAGAGCCTTAGGCCACTTAGCAAACTTGTCATGAACCGATCCTGATTTATACAAAAGAGGTTTATTATTTGTAAGTATTCACCAAATAGGTTGGACAAATAATTTTTCAACCTATGGGCTTTTACTGTTTGCTTTAGAGTGTTTGCTAGCAATTCATTATTCATTATGGCTGGTCAAGTGCAGCACACGATGCTTCTGAACAGGAAAGACAGGGATGGGGGGTAAAAGGAAAAAGATTAATGAATAATGGATCACACACTTCCTGGTATGAATCTCCTTGCTGAAGTGAGTGAAACATTAAAAATTTGCAAACATTTTCATAAATTCTCTCTTTCTACCTGGATACTTGAGGAAAAAAAACTAAGATAATATGACTTCAAGAATCATTGTTAACCCAATAGGACAGTTTGATTCACCCAAGGTAGGTACTCAAAGGCAATAAGTGCCAAAACATGCCAGTGGACACCCACCAGGACTTTCAAAGGTGCTTAAGCTGGCAGCATGCCCAGGGTTCATCAGAAGCATCTGAAATTCCTGCTTAGTGCTTATCTACATCCTTTGAAAATCTTTTGCTCAACCCCACCCAGTGATCTCAGCAAGAGGCCACAAAAAGCACCTCCTGAAATCATTACTTATGAAACAAAAAGCTTATCACATGTCTGAGCTGAAGCACATGCTGGAATCCTGCTGGAGGTTGAAGCTGCACTAAGAATATGTCTGTGAGTCCACTGAGGGGAGAAAAGAACAAGGAAAATAGAGAAGCCTCTCAGGTCCTTCCAGAGTTGTTCAGTGGTCTGCAGGTCAAAGAAGTGAATTCTTCAAGGAGTCAGTGGAAAAATAAACCTGGTTAGGGACAAAGGTTTTATTTGTTTGTTTTCCAATGGGAAGCAATATTTGGGTTTGATTTTTTAGCTTTTTTTCTTGGTCACTGTTTGTTTCCTTTGGATTGCTTTTGGTTTGAACAAGCTAACAATGAATACAGGAACTATTACTTTCCTATAGAAAACACAGGAATACCTTCAGCTGAGAACTCAATCTGTATTTACCAGAAAAATCTCCTTCCACTGAACCTTCTGGAGAAGGTTGGGTAAATTTTGTTGCTAGGATTTTGTACTTAGGGAGGTGAAATGAAGTGAAAATGAGAGGACTCTGCTTTGGGTTTAGCTAGGAAAGCACAGTTGAGTCATTTGGAAAAATAACACTGACCCCCCCATCTTTGCTTCCATAAAACTTCCTAGTCATGAGATGCTTTCACTCCTCTGTGCTTGGAGATGTTTTCTTTCTTTTACATTCGGAGCAGAGCTCATCCCAGGCTGCACAGAGGTGCCTCTGGTCCATTGGGTATGGGGACCAAGTGTCAGAACCCACCAAGTGATGAGCTCACCAGCAGCCCCAGTGCCCACTCATTAGAAACAATTTGCATGCTGAACATCAGCCTGACAGCCCTAGCAAGGGATTTGCTTAGCTAATTTAGAGTAATGGAGAAGAGAAATTAATTACTTTGATACTGATGCTCCCTGGCATGCCAAGGCTGATAGTTGCCCCCCACCCCCAAACCTGTCAGCATGGCACCCCCTTGCCCCCTGTTCCATAGAATCATAGACTGGTGGTTTGGGTTGGAAGGAACCTTATAGATCATTAGTTCCAACCTCATGAGTATTTGCCTCCACATAGAGTTCAGGGATATAGTAATAGGCCTGGAATGCCAGGCCAGGAGCTGTCAGTGTGGAGGGAAAAGGCAGCAGCTCCCAAGTGCTAACAGCAAGGTTAAACCAAACTGGATGATTTGTTCAGCACTCCTGAGAGTACTGATCCTCTGAGAACAGAGGACAGGGGCAGGAGCCTTAGCCTTGGAGCTGTGCTCAGCTGTCCCCAGCTGGGCTGAAACCTGATCCCCAGCTACTGCTTCATCTATGATGGATGAAGGGAATAGTGCTGGGGCAGAGGAGTCCTGAATATGGTGAGCACAGCTCCTCTCCAGGTGCTTCACTCCCCAAGGGAAGCAGAGAGCTGGGAGGTGAGAGCTTGAAGAAAGCAGTGCCCAGTACTGGGTCGACAAGGGTTGGGATCAGAGATCTGGGAGAGAAAGTCTCAGGAGGAAAGTTGGAAATAGTCTCATTTTCTGCCTTTTCTTTGTGGTAGCTTTTGTTTGTTTGTTGCTTTTTTTGTTTGCTTGGGCTTTTTGGGCATTTGGCTGGTTGTTTGTTTGTTTTTTGTTTGCTTATTTTTGTTGTTATTTTGTGTGTGTGGAGTTGTTTCTTTGTTTTTCTAGAAAGTTTCAACATAAAACTTTAGTATTGTCACATTCAACTTCAGGAAACCCAAAATCTATAAACTAGAAAAAAAAAAAAAATCTTTAAACTAATCAAAAAACTAAAAAATANCTGGTTGTTTGTTTGTTTTTTGTTTGCTTATTTTTGTTGTTATTTTGTGTGTGTGGAGTTGTTTCTTTGTTTTTCTAGAAAGTTTCAACATAAAACTTTAGTATTGTCACATTCAACTTCAGGAAACCCAAAATCTATAAACTAGAAAAAAAAAAATCTTTAAACTAATCTTAAAACTAGAAAATATTTCAGCTAAGGAAGGATAGATTTAGATTGGAGCTGCCCAGAGAGGTGGAATGAGCTGCTCAAGGAGGTGGTTAAGTCATCGACTCTTGGATGTGTTTAAGGGTGGTTTGGATGTGGTGCTTAGGGATATGGTTTAAGGTGAACCTTGTAGAGTAGGCTTACAGGTTGGACTTGGTGATCCTGAGGGGCTTTGCCAACCTGAGTGTTTCTGTGATTCTGTGATTAGGAAGAGGTTCTTTGCTATGAGGGTGGTAAACATTGGAATGAGCTGCCCAGGAAAGTGGTGAAGGCCTCATCTCTGGAGATGCATTGGGCTTGATGGGGCTTTGAGCAACCTGCACTAGTTGAGGAAGACCCTGGTTACTGCAGGGAGGGTTGAACTACATGACCCTTCAAGGTCCCTTCCAACCCAAAGCATTTTGTGTTTCTGTGATCCTACAGTAAAATATTCTGCTCAGCTAAATACTGTAAACATTCCATTTACCAGAAAAAAAGAAATTTAAACAATCCCAACCCAATGCTTTTCAATCTCTTGGATGTGTTTTGCCACTCCCAGGTAGGTTTAGCATGCTTTAGACATACACCCTTTCCAAACAAATGAAGACATAAATTCATGACAGCTGTGACATGAATGGAATCCATATTGTGAGCTCAAACAAATATCATTGCAATTCAGTGTTTGTTTAACATTTATGATCACTCTGCTCTCAGACATTGTCATGCGTGGCAGTCTGCATTCCTTTTCCCACACTCTTGTTTACAAGTCTAACATGAGTATTATTCCCTGGCTAGACCTCCTTAGCATATTTAACTTCTCCTGCATTGTTCCCTAGTCCTTCTCCAATCCCTGGAACAGGTAAACTCTTTTCATGTGAAGTTTATTGCCTCCTGTTTCTCTGTTACAAGAAGTAAATGTTTCTGACCTTCCCTATCACCCCAGAGCGTGGAGGTGGGTTGTTTTTTGTGGGGTTCCTTTTGATCATAGAATCACAGAATAGGGGTTGGAAGTGATCTCATGAGATCATCTAGTCCAGAATCACAGAATAGGGGTGGGAAGTGACCTCATGACATCATCTAGTCCAGAATCACAGAATAGGGGTGGGAAGTGACCTCATGAGATCATCTAGTCCAGAATCACAGAATAGGGGTTGGAAGTGACCTCATGACATCATCTAGTCCAGAATCACAGAATAGGGGTTGGAAGTGACCTC